>JAGQAX010000016.1:40073714-40331214 GCA_019142605.1 Cephalopholis sonnerati | reverse complement strand
TATTTTCAGCTAAAACACTTTGTTATATGGATATTTAAAAAGAAATTTCAGAGGAAGGTAATGATAAAAGTACTGACAGGTGCATACACACTTACTCCCTCTGAAATAGACTCAAAAGAGTTTACAAAGCTGTGATGGAAGGAAGACTTTTTAATGGAAAGTAGAGCTGAATACTAATCTGTTGGGAGATGAGTGGCGTTCCTTTGTGGCAGGCAGCAAACCTCCACCAGCTCTAAAAGATGGAGAGAATTTGTCTGGAGGAAATTAATCTCACCATATACAAAATACAAACAGTCAGGTGAACAACAGCGCTGCTGGAGACTGTGGGGGCAGCTGAACTGATCAGGCACATATATATATATATATATAGGTCATGTGTAAAATAACAAACATTCTGGGACGAGATTATTCTGATCCATGAGGGGATTTTAGGTTACAAGATCCAAAGGGACACAGGGAGTGTGTATGAGGGACTGATACCTGAGGACATTATTCATAAGAGGGACATTTATTTGTTCAAAAGCCTTATGCTGGCATGCAAAATGTCTGTTACTAGGAGGTTGTTAAAATGCAACCCTCTAAGTCCAGGACAGTGGATGGACATGGTAGAGGATATATATCCTAGGGTCCACAACCAAACTATCAAAGAGCCATTTTTGACCAAAAATCATTTTAAAAATCTGCCTGCAGCCAAAAAACATATGAAGCCTTGTGGTGACACTGTGTATTCAGTCTAAATGAGCACTCAGAAATATGTTTTAATTTAATTTTTTTTTTATATACCCTTAAAGGAGCAGTCCAGTATTTTGCACTCTGAGCCCCATTCCTGGTTGTTTATGATGAAATAGAGTGGTTAAGACCAAAATCTTGACGATTGCTCCTTCTCTGAGAATTTGAGAGAATTTGTCTTTCCCCTGCCTGGCTTAACAATGCTGTCTATGGCCATGTGTAAATCTGTCCTAAAACCACCTTAAACGTTGGTTTTCAAAGCCATGAAACTCACCCAGTGGTCAGTGGTGTTCCTTGATGTTCCCACATAAAAATCGTAGCAAACTGTGGTTTCCATCCGTGTTTTCTATTCATCTGGATTGTGGAACTATTTTTTCAGCTGCCTCACACCCGTGTGTAAACTTCCGCTTGATCTTTGGTTTGACCCTGAAGCGTTATACACTCCAGCCCACTTGATGGCGATAATGCTCCTTTACGTGAGTGTCGCCAACCGGCAGGAAACCATTGCAATGTAATGGGACACAGAAAGAAGCAGAAGAAGAAGGCTGGCGTTGTGTTCAAAGGCATCGTACTGCGAAGGTTGTTTACAAGCCAGTAATAATGGGCAAGTTTTGTGTGGTCAGCGACTGCAGGAGAATTCCTCCGAAGAGGAGGAGCGCACACAGCACTGTCGAGCCGGCACTTTGGCTGAGCTAAAAGACTACAATGACTACAACCTTGTCGTAAACAACCCCCTTTCTGTTTCCAGTGGCGGATTACTACCAACGGACAATGAGGCTTCCTATAGGAAATCAATGCATGGACAAAATGTCAAATAAATCATCATGGAAACCACAGTTTGCTACGATTTTTATGTGGGAACATCAAGGAACACCACTGACCACTGGGTGAGTTTCATGGCTTTGAAAACCAACGTTTAAGGTGGTTTTAGGACAGATTTACACATGGCCATAGACAGCATTGTTAAGCCAGGCAGGGGAAAGACAAATTCTCTCAAATTCTCAGAGAAGGAGCAATCGTCAAGATTTTGGTCTTAACCACTCTATTTCATCATAAACAACCAGGAATGGGGCTCAAAGTGCAAAATACTGGACTGCTCCTTTAATAGTCCTGCTAGGGGAAATTCCAAATTTAGTTTCACCACAGGGTGGCTCCTCTGCAGTGGGATATTATGATTATTTGGTGCTTTAACTTTGTAGTGTTGGTGGTGAGAGCAAATGAATCTCTCCTCAGTTGAAAAACAACTAAATATAAAGTTTAAAAACAGCTGTGACAGTACTCTGATAGAGTCTGATGTCCCTCTGTACTGCTGCTCTCCATGGTGCTGCGTTCAGGGTCAGCTGAGCGTCTGGTTGTTCTGAATGTGTTCAGCTGTCTGTTGGTGTTTGTGACTGATCCACTGTTTAATGTGTCCCATAAAGGTGTTGGTGGTGTTTGTCTCTGTGAGGATGACGGTGCAGAGCTCCTCTGTCCTCATGGAGACAGTCTGTGCAGCGGGGGCGCTGTCTGTGGTGCTGACACACAGGAAGACCTGCTGCTTACCAAAATAAAAGATGATTCATAAAGTCACAGGGCGGAAATGACAGGTGAGGACATCACTTATAGGAGACACATTTACAATAAAGGCAGATGTTCGGGCTCAGATATAAAATGAGCAGTTTTTACATGTTTATCGTCAATGAGGAAAAAAAGAGCAGTCTGGTGAAATGCGCGTGCACGTGCCAGTGTGCATCATCAAGAGTGGACATGTCACACTGAGACACATGTCTCTCCTGTGTTCCCCCCACTTTTATCAATCTGCCACGTGACTGTTTTGTGCACGGCAGAGGCTCACGAGAGCCGCGGAGCGATCTGCTTCAGCCGCACGCGAGCTAATCGGAGCGCTTCCGCCTGAACCGGCCAATCAGAGCGAGGTGCGCTGCAGCTTATAAACGCATCAGCTGCCGAGCCTTTTCCGTTCACCGTCCCCACTGTCCTGTGAATCATTGACCCGAGCTGCATCCCTGATCTACCGCAACCGCGAAGATGGCGGCCCGGGTGAGAATACACACCTCTGCTTTATTTGATCTGATATATGAGGGTTCATTTTAATATCCTGGTGCGTGTGCGTGTGGTGTGTGTGTGTGTGTGTTTGTGTGTCGGGTAAATGAGCGGAAACATGGCGTAAAATGTCGGCAGCGTTGCCTCCATCCACACAGTGAGCAGCCCTGGTGCCAGCAGCGGCTGAATGTCACCGCGCAGCTCAGTGCGGGCTTGTTGGACCTGATGGTGCAGCACCGTCACCCTGACATGCTCCATCTCTGCAGAACATGAGCTCCAGCCTCCCGCTGCTCTCTGCCGCCTCTCTCCGGGGCTGCCTCCGGTTAATCCGGGGCTCTGCTTGTCCTTGAGCCGACGCGGCTGCGTAAAAAAAACAGCCACTGAAAAGCTTCACGAGCTTTGCATCTAAAACACCAGAGTGGTCGGTGTGTGTGAGCGCAGCCAGCGTGTGTCAGGCATGTCAGTGTGTCTTTGATGATGATTGGTCAGAACAATGAGGCTGATGCTGCGGTGTGTTTGCGCTGCTGAGGCTGTTTGCGCTGAGGAGCAGCGGAGCGGCGCATGGCTGACTGCTGACCGCTGGACTGGTTTATCTCAGAGGCTGTGTGCACAGGGAGGATGATGTCAGGTAACCAGTGTCCACCTGTCCCGCTGTCTGTCCCTCATCACAGGCCCCAGATCAGAGCTGCTTCTTAATGAGAGCATCCATCCACTGATTAAAACAGCCAGAAATGTAATGAGTCACTGAGGGCAGGGCGAGCCAGGAGTCTGTTTGCTGCATCAGGATATTTATAATCAGGGAGGCATGATATTGGATTTTTTTGCCAATATGTCACACCTCATTCGACCCACACCAGTATTGATATATCCCCCTTTTCCTCACCTAATGTCAGTGATCATCAAGTCTCTTCTGGTGGAATTAACATCATATTACACATGCATACTCTCATTGTGACGGCTCACCAGCAGATGGAAGAGAAAAAAACAAAAATACCTTTATATATTTTTCAAAAGTAGCTCTAATACGATATTAGGGTACATATATATACATATATTATTATTGTTTTATTTTTATTATGAATGTGGGCTACAGGTGTGGTATGTCACATGACTGGCTCAGGCAGCACTCTGGGTATTTAAGATGATGACTTCCTGTCATGTATCAGAGGTGTGAGGAAGAGTTGTTCGATCAGAACGTCACTTTGCATTTAAATCCTGTTAAACAGGAGCTGCTTGGTGTGCAGACTTCTTTGTTTTTTACTCCACCAGCAGATGGAGACAGGAGACATAATATTTATGCATTGTTCAATTACAGAAAAATCATATTGGCCGATTCTGATCGTTCATTTTAAAGCTGATATCTGCGAGGTGGAAGGTGGACTATTGTGAGCAATATTTTTGTTAGTTATTAATAACTCGCAGCCTCATCCAGGCGCAAAGCGAGTGCGTCACTGTAGCGACTCCTCTCACCTGCTCCTTTTCCTCATTGGAGGAGGAAATAAAATGCTTTTTGTAATATTCATTTGTTGCACTGGAGACTGTGTGGGCAGGTGAATGCCTGTCACTCACATATATTTTGGTCATGTATAAAGTAGGTATTATTGTGATCCTTGAGGGAATTTTAGGTTACAAGATCCAAAGGGACCCAGGGAGTGTGTACGAGGGATTGATACCTGAGGACATTATTCATAAGAAGGACATTAGAGGACGTATATCCTATTTATCTTGCGAAATATCTTACTCTCAGTGATCCTGTCTCTCCATCAGGGTTATCGGATTAAAATCTGAACTTCAGAAGTTGCATTTTGATTCTACGTCATTTTCGTAAACCAACATCAGCAGAAGGAAATATTAGCACTGTACGTCTCTGCAAACCACCAATACTGTACATTTGTACGTGTCATACATATCAAGTAGGGTTGAGCAGAATACTCGGATTGAATTGAAGTATCCAGTATAGATAATGTGCTTCTTATGAATGCGAGTACTACATGAGTAAAATGTGTCAATACGTGTGCTCGTAATAAAGAGAAATCCTCACTTGGGTAGCTGTGTTTAATCACTTAAGACGTATTTATACTGGTGTGTGAGCTCTACGCAGAGCCTACGCTGTTGTGAGCATTTATACTTGTGCACATTAAGCACACAGTAAACACACATTAAACACACATTAAACACACATTAAACATGACTTCATAGAGACAGTTTCAAACACCAATCAGCTTCTCTATAACTGGCAGCATTCACAGACAAACACTTGTCTTTATCTGGACACATTTTCCCCACAAATACAACATGCTAACGTTATTAGCACAAGCCTATGGCATTTTACATTGTATAAATTAGCCTAGCAGCTAGCAGAGATTTCCTCTGCTCATATTTCAGCCAGGATAAATCACACACAGTGTGTGGAGGCTTTATTGTCTTCACAGTTTATTGTTTCTGATCTGTGAAATTAAAGTCAATCAAAGTTTAGTTTCCACTGAGGGAAATGGTTTCAGCTCACAGAGACAGACAGGAGGTCTGCGTCACTGTGACGTGTAGTTACATTTCTGGGGAGGTGCACGTCAGGCTACAGCGTATGGTACGGCGTAGGCTCTACGCCAACACAGGGCCTACATGTGGAGTCCTCTATATCAGTAACCAATGTGACGACGGGGTCAAAGGTTCCACTTGTGTCACTGACTTTCAAAATAAAAGCACCTGCGGCTTGATAATAGTGGTTTAGATGTCAGAATATTACTCATATACTGCACAGCTTGTTTTTTTCCTGAAAAATAAAAAGCTAGATTTTTGTTCTCACCCGCTGCCTGCCCACGTATAGTTCAGTTTTACCCGTGAATTTATATACATATACATATTATTACCCGTTACACAGCTTTCTGCGGATCACCAGTCCCGGTGCAGGACTCTGCCTCCTGCCAGCTCCTCTGAAGCTGATAAACACGTTATAGCTCATTTGATTTGTACAAAATAAATGTCAAAGAATAAATCAGTGTTTCACAGAGGGCGACGTGCCGAAGTATTTCTTGGATGGAGGCAGTAACTTCCTGCAGTCTAAGATGGTTGCCTGGCAACTGTTTAAAAGCAAGAAGTAGCCTGGCTCATAAAACACTTGTGTTTCAGTCTTTGTGCTAAGCTAACAAGCTGCAGGCTGCAGCCTCATGTCAACCACACAGACGTGACGGCGGTGTCTTTTTCCTTTAACTTGATTCCTGTAAAAAGAAGCAGTGTTTGTTGTGTGTGCTGCGTTCCTCAGTGAATGCTGAGCGATTTTACCACAGAGGGGTTTCTTAATTTGAGGTGACCCCAGGCTGGGGACCTGTGTTCTAGACAGCATCAGTTTATTTTTAAAAAGGTGTGATGTAGCTTTAATTCAGGGCTGGGCACCTCCTGTCTGTCTCTGTCTTACATTTATTATTTGAGGTGTTTTATATTTGTGGTCAGACCCCTGCTGACATGACGGTGCAGGAATCCTGCAGAGTCATGATGCGAGGTGCTAACAGCTGTAGCATTACACAGCAAAACTGTCTCACTGTGCTCATGACGTTAGACTACAGAGAGACTGAACATAAATCATGCACGGGGGTCTTTGTGCTGGTGGATTGATATATTTCAGCTCATTCATGACCTCTCAGAGCAGGCGTGCACGTCTCATCAGTTTGTGCACGCCAGACATAAAGAGCAGCACATGCAGCAGTGACACTCGGGCTAATGATTAGGTGGTGATTTATCCAAAGAGCCTTGAGCTGCTGCTGAAGAGACTTTTATTGTTTCAGTGGAGATGTGACAGCAGAGGAAACACTCATTCTGTCAGTGAAATACTCAGAGCTCTAATAGTCTAAAAAACAAGCAGAAAAATATCGTAAAGCTCCGACCTGCAGCTCTACTCTTCCTGCGGCTCTCAGACAGGCGACATCATCAGCATTTTGTTTAACAGTCTGACCACTGGCTGATTTGTGAATGAAGCATGACACCCGAGGGAGCTCGGTCGATACCGCTGTAAAGGACCACATGTTTTCATCTGTCAGTTTTTAAATGGGGAATGGATTCCTGCAGTTATTGAAGTAATTAGTAAAAACCTGGACGCTCTGTTCATTAAAGAAAGGCTTCAGGCCGGCTGCTGATGTGACGGATCATGTTTCAGTTGAGACATAAATATCTTTACAGTTAAAACTATTAACTAAAATAATGTCACGTGACGGCCCTGACACACCTGAACAGGATGTCTGGATGACACTAATACAATATTATTGCTATACTTATTGTCATTTAACGCTTTAACAGTCACACTAAGAAATGCATTGGCAAGAAAATACATTTTCCTGACTCCACATTTAGCAACTTTACTGACTTTTTTTTTTTTTTAAGATGACTCATACAGGAAGCAGATACGCAACCAGCCTCTTGACTCGCCCAGTTTGGGTAGTTCTAGCATGAACTAACATGTATTCTGTATCACTAAATTTTTTCAAACACGTTCTCAGTGGGTGTCGGCTTCCTCCAGGGTTGTCCCTTGTCTCTGATTCTGTTTGTGATATTCATGGACAGAATCTCAAGGTGCACCCGGGGGGAGGAAGGGGTCTGGTTTGAAAACCTCAGAATTGCATCTCTGCTTTTTGCAGACGATGTGATTCTGTTGGCTTCATCACACCGTGACCTCCAGCATGCACTGGGGCGGTTTGCAGCCGAGTGTGAAGTCGGGATGAGAGTCAGCACCTCCAAATCTGAGGCCATGGTTCTCAGCCGGAGAACAGTGGTTTGCCTCCCTTCAGGTTGGAAGAGAGTTACTGCCCCAAGCGAGTGAGTTCAAGTATCTCAGGGTCTTGTTTAAGAGTGAGGGTAGAATGGAGCATGAGACGGCTCAGTGGTTTGGTGCGGCTTCTGCAGTGATGCGGGCATTGCGCCAGACTATTGTGGTGAAGAAAGAGCTAAACCAGAAGCCGAAGCTTTCGATGTACTGGTCCATCTGCGTCCCAACCCTCACCTATGGTCATGAGCTCTGGGTAGTGACTGAAAGAATGAGATCACAGATACAAGCGTCTGAAATGAGTTTCCTCTGTAGGGTGTCTGGGCTCAGCCTTAGAGATAGGGGGCGGAGTCAGACATCTGGAGGGAGCTCGGAGTAGAGCCGCTGCTCCTTCATGTTGAGGTGGTTCAACATCTGATCAGGATCCTCCTGGTCCAGCTGGTAGGAGGCCCCGGGCCAGACCCAGAACACACTGGAGGGATTATAGATCTCATCTGGTTTGGGAACACCTCGGGGTCCTCCAGGAGGAGCTGGAAAGCGTCACTGAGGAGAGAGACATCTGGAATACTTTGCTCTGCCTGCTGCCCTGGCGACCCGGCTTCGGATAGGCTGTGGAAAATGGATGGATGGATTTTTTAAAATTTGTGTCACCCAAATTTGATTTTTTTTTCTCATGTAAAAAATGCAGCAGTCAATGTAATATGACAAAAGTCTAAAAATTAAAGTGACTTCATACAATAAAAAAATAAAAAATAATGAAAGAAAATAAAAAAATACAAGTATGAATACATTTAATATAAAATCTGCATATAATGTATAGTAAAAAAGAAATAACGCTATCTCGAGATAGTGGAGTGTGAGGTGAGCCCTCATGTTCGTAGTATTCCTAGATTACTTTATTCTTGACACTGCTGTTAATCACACGTGTCATATTCAAGTCCTCCTTTCTCTCTGTGTTAAAAAATCCAGAATAAGTCCAGACGATTTAAATGCCGACGGCGCATTTCTGATTTCTTTCTGCGGTGCCTCCATCTTTGTTTTGGTGAACTTCCTGCCAAATGCCGCTGACTGAGACCTCTGCTGACCTCACCAGGAAAACAAACATCAGCACCATCTAGTGGACTGAAAAAGTTACTGATTTTATTATTCTCGTACCCAAAGCTATATTAAAATGTGGATTTGCAAAAATTGATAATGTATATAATAAAAGATCAATACTTGGGGTCCGTGTATTGATACTTTATACTTTATACTTTATCGCCATGCAAAATATCGTGATACTATGTTGTATCGAATTTTCTTTCCCCACCCTAAGTGGTTAGTGCTAAATACTGTATTTATATTGTAGTTTGGTATTTTCCACAGTTTAAACAGCTTTAATTGAATAACTGCAGGGTTGATTTGAGGGCGTTACAGATTCACAGGAAATATTTCCTGCAAATAAATATAAAACTACTTATGTTCTTCTTCTCCACCTTTGTATTTGTTGGTGATGCACAATGAGGAGCATCCAGATGTAATTAAGATTATATAAAGTGATAATGCAGCTGTTTTACATAAAGATGTAGAAGAACATGGATGAATCTGTCAGGTGAAGCTCAGACTGGATTCTGCATCATGAAACAGAGAGTACAAGATAATAATCATGTATCGTGTGTGTGTGTGATGGTACAGTCCTCCTCTTGGTCATCCAGCATGAGTCAAACATGTCCACAGGGGTGTTGTTCAGCTGCTGACACATACACACACACATCCCTCACTCTGACTTGCCCAGCAGAGCATGTCCTGTTTCAGGGCGTCCTGCAGCCTGTCAGAGGGAGTCAGGACCAAACTAACACTGCCACAGACTGACAACACAAAGGGCTCAACATCAGCTTCAAAAGATAGTACAGGGGAAACTAAGGGTTAATTTAAGGGCTAATTTAAGGGTTAATATGGTGATGATTGAGGGCTGACAAATCTCTATCATCTCAGCGTTTATATTGACAGCTCACCTGATGGTGTTGGGACAAAAACAGTTTTATAATTCTCACTTCCAGAGCAGTGACGGCCGTTCAACAGTCTGTTTGTCAAACGTTAATATTTCATTGAATGAGGAGAGAAGAAGAAGTGGGTAGTCTGCGTGTTGATAAACCTCTGGCACTGACTTCCTGTATCTGACCCGATGTGCTGATTGCCCTGTGGGCAAAAAGAGGATTCATCCCTGATGCCAAAATAAGAAACACTGTGGTTTGCCTGTTGTGATGCTGATCTGAGGCCGGGCTGTTTCCAGCTGTCACTGAGTGTCCTCCAGGGTTGAAGCACTCGAGATCTGCCTCGAGAACACTTGTCTTGTCTCGGTCTCAGACAAAGGACTTTATTTCAGGACAGGCCAAGACGACACATTCTCACTCTGTTAGGATCATTACACGCATTGTGTCCTTTCAAATTAAACTCGTCTTCACATGAAATAGGGGCTGGTGCAGTTTGTAAGACGTTAATGAATTATTGATCTGCTGTCCTCAGTGGTAAATTGACCTCAGGATTCACAGAGATTTTCTGTCTTTGCCTCGAGTGTCCATCATAGGGATGTCAGTGTCAGTTAATTTAGTTTCAGTAGCGTGACACCCATTAACTGGCAACTATGTGGTTATTATTTCTCCCAGTATACAAGCACGGGAGGCCTCATTATGTGCGACTCCTCTCTGATAGGTGGAGATATGCCCCCTTTCAGCTTGTTAGTATTGGACCTTTTTTCTGTTGACCTATTACGTCACAGACCAAACAATGGACAAACAAGTTAGCTACGGTTAGCTAGCAGCTAACTGGTACCATGGTGGACAACTTTACAGCTCTGTACATTTGGTCCGTCCAAAAAGTCACGGCTCTGGATGTAGATTTCTCCATGTTGTTACCGGCTTCTTCTTCTCTTACACATTTAATGCTATTGGACTTCCTGGTCAAAGCCCGGGGAGGAAACTGTGGAGCATGCTCAGAGCGTCTCGGCCAGTTTGGGTCTGACTGACTGTATACATGCAGGAGTCACATGATCTGGGTGTGTTAGTCCCACTGGGACTCATTCACTTTAGGACCATCTCACTCACACTGACATATTTATATGGATTTTAAAAGTCCAGTTTTAGTCGGACTGACACAATAAATCCATTTCTAATGTCATGTAAACATACTGAGTGGGACACTTGGTCAGACTCTGTGGTGGAGACTGAACTGATGATCTTCTGTCCATCGGGCAGTCTCATCAGCCATCTGGCCTTCTTAAAGCAGCTGCGTTAGAGAGCAGTAACTCAAGACTGAAGCATTGAAACATACTGCCTGATTCATTGACGGAGTTATCAGGGGTAGAAACATCTCACTACTTTTGTTTGTTTCTCTCCTCTGTATTAGAAGAAACCTGTCCATTGGGCAGTCCCATCAGCCATCTGGTCTTTGTGAAGAAGCTGAATTAGAGCACAGCAACTCAAGACTGAAGCATGAAAACACTACAAATGTTCAAGAATACCACGGTTAAGCTCGTACTTACTGAAAACCCAACATACTGGCTGATTTATTGCTGTTATTAGGGTTAAAAACCTCTTGCTGCTTCTGCTTGTTTCCTCTCTTCTGTATTAGAAGAAATCTTCTGTCCATTGGGCAGTCTCATCAGCCAGCTGGCCTTCATAAAGCAGTTGAGTTAAAGAGCAGCAACTCGAGACGAACGCATTTGAACGTTAAAAACGTCCAAGAATACCACGGTTAAGCTCATGCTCACTCAAACCTACACTGCCTGATTTCTTGGTGTTATCAGGGGTAGAAGCACCTCACCGCTTTTGTTTGTGTCCGCCCCTCTGTATCAGAAGAAACTGAACTGATGGCCTACTGTCCATCGGGCAGTGTCATCAGCCATCTAGCCTTCATAAACCAGCTGAATTAGAAAGTAGCAAGTCAAGACTAAAGCATGAAAACATTACAAATGTTTAAGAATACCACAGTTGAGCCCATACTTACTGAAAACCCACCATACTGCCCTATTTATTTATTATCAGGGATAAAATATCTAAAACTTTAGAAGAAACCTTCTGTTTTCTGTTTACTCAAAAAGAAGCATTGTCAACCTTCTTTTTTTTTTTACCGGCATCGTTGGACACCCTACTGCCCTACTTCACCCTACTGCTTTACTAACAGCAGCTGTGGCAGGACAGTGTTGAAGGTAAACAGCTTACAAGGAATTAGACCTCAGTCAGAGGGTGGACGCTAAACCCTGTGGTAGAAGAATAAGAAGTAAACAGACTGTCGACTCTGTTTGCTTTGTGTTGTGGACGTGAGACGGCAGAAGTGTAGATTATATTTTCAGTTGAAGCATCAAAGTGACTTTAACCTCTGACAGATGGCTTCAGATGTTCTCCTCATGGCTGTCAGCGTGTATAGAGTCTCCAAACAGTGCTGAGGAGGAGCTCGTTGTGCTTCAAGGACGACCTGATCGATGTGATTGTGTCAGAATCAATAAACAGAGCCCGGGTGCTTTTAGTCCCACAGTCAGCAAAGGAGAAAAAAACAAAAAAGACGCCCACTCGCGTGATGGAACAAGTGAGTGGGCTACAAACGCTGGCAGCTCTGCCGGTGTGTGTCTCCTCCTCGCTCCTCGTTAATAGATTTATTTCTCTCCTATTCTCCCTGTAGTTCAGCCATCTTCTGCTCAGCGGCCATTCGTCAGGAGACTTTATTTGTTTCTCTGCTCCCGCTTTCTGTTTTTGCACCCACACCCAATTTCAGAGGCAGCAGACTGCATCGGCGAGGTCGGAGGCTGTTAGACTGCCTCTGCATGCTGCATTGACAAACCCATCGCTCCCTCTGAACAGCTAAAAGGCTTCTCACTGTTTGCTTTATAAATTTTATCACGACAGCAGCAGCACCAACATTTTCTCTGCCTCTCAGTCTTCCTGTCAGCCCTCCTCTCCCTTTATAATTGTCTCTTTCTTTTTTTTCCCTTAGCAATATTTCAACGGCACAATATTTCTTTCTTTTACTCAACTAATCAACTCACCACAAAAAACGGCAATACTGCACTCAGGGATTTTATGACTCAGAGTCAGTAGAAAGCTGCACTTTAAAATGTAACTGTCATTATTTTTTAGGCCTTTTTTGTTCCCCTTAATGTTCAGTTTCTTCAACAACAAATGCTGAAAAATCTCTTTGATTTTTTTAAATTCAACAAGCAATTTCTTGTATTTTAGCAGTAAATTGAAAGCAGCCACCGTTTTAGACGTGTGCATACCAGAGCTTCTATTTTATGTGGACAGAGATCGCTGAATATATATTTTAAGATTGTTTCGTAAAAATAACCTCGCATTCGCAATTGCTTGTTGAACATGGTAGTAGAAAACTTTCTACTAGTTTGCGCATTAGCTCACTAGCTAACGCTAATCATTACAGAATATAGTAACTTTCACCGCAGTTCATTTTCGGAGGTCCACCTCCGAAGCAAACATGTTCTTTGTTTCGATTATCAAACAGATGATGGATCATAGATGTTTGTTTCTGGCTGCCAGCGTTGGCTCACTGAAAAGTTTCCACTGTGAAATGTTGATTAAAAACGGATGATCTGGAGGAACAAGTCAGCCCATCCAGAGGACATGGGCATGAAACCCCCGGGGAAAAATACGACCAGCGTCCTGGCTCTGAGCTCCTAAACAGCCTCCATCAAACCCCGCTGACCCAGGCTGTGATCTGCTCCTCCGCTAAAAGAACCAGAGGGAGGGCGGGACGTTAGCGAGGTCTGTCGACTTTCCTCCAGTGTCCACACACTGCTGGATGTGAAGCCGTGGACTTTGTAATTTCTTTCCCCGAGTGTTTCATGCCCCTACCCTCCGGACGATCCAATCTTACATTAACCCTCGACAAAGTATCAACAGACGGCACCATTTTCAATCAGCATTGTGAAGGGGAACTATACTCTTTTACTCTTTTCAGCTAACTTACTTAGCGTGCTAGCTACACTAGCTAATGCTGGCAGCCAGAAACAAACAACTATGATTCGTTGTCCGTTAATTGTCCGATCATTTAAACAAAGAACACGCTGTCTTGTGTCGTCCCTCTAAATGAGCAGTGGTTGAATTTACTATATTCCGTTACAGTTTGGGAGTTGATACGCAGACTGTAATTGGCTGAATTAAAAACTGATAAGTGTTTGACTGACAGGGGATTGTCAGCCTCTGATTGGCCACGGTATAAAGTGATTGACAGATACCCCGCCCTCTCAAGCTTGTGCATGCACACATCTGAAACAGTGGCTCTCCGGCTCTGCAGGTGGATGATACTGGAAGCAGCAGAAAACTGAGTACACTTTAAACCGGCAATTTATTTCAAGTAATATCGTTACTGTAATATTCAACTTTATTGCATATTTTCCACATGTCATGAATCCCTAATGTACACACGGGTGTATAGGTCATTATCATACAGCTATGCAAAAAATCTTGACCACATTTCAATCGTATCACACTCGAGTCAGAGCTTTACTGACATTATTGGCGCGGCAGTGATGCGTCAGGTCTGAGGAGTTGGTCCGTACGCATCACTGAAGTGCCACACGCTGTTTGTATGTGTGTGTCTTGTACCTGTGTGTTTACTATGTCAGTGAGTGTGTAGTAATGAATACCGTGTGTGTGAGAAGGAGAGTAACGGTTAATCCCCGGCCATCTCGTCACAGGGCCTTCCTCTGTCAGCTCAGAGCTGGAGCTAAATATAGAGAGCCGTGCACTCTGCTGTGGGGCAGCCAACACAACACACACACTGTGTTTCTGAGAGTGTGTGTGTTCACTGAATACAGCCTTCAGAGCGGGTGTTGGTGTGTTTCCTCTGTCACTCAGATTTTATACAGCTGTGCTGAGAGGATGCACCCGGGATACGTCCAGCTCGCTGACGAACATATGTCTCATTTGTTTAATTTGCACAAACTCCGAAGTGTTAAAACGACAAGTTTGCTGGTGGATTTTTGTAATTACGATTTAACATCACGTCCTCACTGTGACCTTGTCACATGTCCACGTTTGGTCATGGACTGTCCACGTCCACATGACGTCCAAGGTACCCTGGGTGTGTTGGTTGTTGATGTTCTGGGACGCTGTGTGAAGTTCAGCCTGTTACATGCCTTGTCTGTTTTCAAAATACACTTCTGTTTTCACAGGAAATGTACAGTTTGTATACAGTCTCTTTCAAAATAAAAGCACTACGTCGGTACAACACCACAAATTGACATTTTTGTTCTTCAACAACACACACGTGGTTGGGTTTAGGAAGAAAGAACAGAGTTTGGCTTTACAGTCTTATGGGAGAACACCAGCCTCCTGGATGAGAGTAGGTGGTTGTTGGATCCGTCCACCTTACTTGGACTTTCGCTGCCTTAACTTTCATTGTAGTCCCGCCGTATTTCTCCGTGACACTGCCACGTGCCGTTAAACAATAACAGCGATAGGCTGCATATCGTGCCGATGTGAAAGGATGGCTTTTTTCATCAGTGTCCGACGCCAAAAGTCACAGACCAAGCACCAGTGTTCAGCGACTTCATTTATTTTTTTGTTTTCGTGTCGTGCCAAGTCTTGACCCGTCTCATATTTACACATATTCCAGTCTTATATCTACAAATAAGATAAATCATAATGATTATTGAGCTCTATGGTGCTGGGAGGCAAATTTTAAGACCTTCGTAGTAAGTCTGACACCTTCTGGTCTATTGGTCAGTATGTTCTTCTCCTATCAGATTCTTATTGGTTGGACAGTTGCTGGTGATACTTTCTTGATTGCATGTTTTTTCCCAGCTTGGAACGCTTGAGGTTTTTTTTTTCACTCTGTATCTGGTTGCTGTGATGAGGAATGTCCCTGGAAGTAAAAATGTGAGCTCAAGGTAGAATACTCGGCCTGGGCGAAGGGAGGACTGAAGGACGTAGGGAGAGAGGACAGACTTTGTGGGTTCAGTATTAAAGTCTCTTCCATTGTTGTTGTTGTTCAGCACTTGGTCTTTGTCCCGCCCCTCCTGTACTTGTTCTAGGGTATACTGTGATATAAGAGTTGACGGTTATCATGCTGTGCACATTTGCTTATTTAGGATATAAAAGAATGCAACTGGATGGAGAATCTCCCCATTCATTTAGTCGTGTTCTAACTTTTTATGCAAACTTCCACGAGCTAAATGGTTTCAAGTTTCAGTTACAGTCATAAAACATTTGTTCAACCAACAGTAACCTTTCTGTTTTCATTCCTTTAAGGCTCATTCTGACTGGTGATAATATAAATTCTGTAATACCGTGAAACTTCGATATTTTCTGAGGTGGTTATCATGAAATTCTCATATGGTTGCAGCCCTAGTACACAGGAACCTTTTTGCTTTGGGTTTGAATTCCGTGAGACAAAATCATAGGAAATACACCTGTCAGCCCGTCACTGTTGTTTTCCTCACTGTTTGTACGCTTAAGAGTTTTGTTTTGTTGAAAGACAAAATAACGCCATGGTGCGAGCCGACAGTTCGGTCATCAGGACCAGCAGGTGCCTTTTGGTGCGTTGGTTTTTAAACGGTGTGGAAACACTGAGTCTGTTTCCTCTGAATGAAGCTGCGGACGCTCTCCTCTGGCTGTTAAGCTAATGAGCCAATGTTCACTTTGCAGACCGACGATTTACAACAGGAAGTGACAGGAGAAGATTGAAAAGCACTTTACAGTGGATGGATAATTAGTTTCTCACCCAGTATAGCTCCAAAGCTAAATATGGCTGCAGCAGATTATTTAAATCTGCATCATTAATGGTCCTTATATAATGAAAAAAAAACACAGCCCATTTTTCTGCTACGATGCATTTTTGCTTTGTAATAATTTTACTTTACAAGCCCAGTCGTTTTTTCATGCTTTGCAGCGCTCATAATGGCATAAAGATTATTTGATTATGTTTCAGTCTTTCTTATTTTGTATTAATTTTGATGAACACGCCCTGAATAACAGATGACACCTGGCAGAGAAGCACTGAAACCTTCTTGATTTAATACAGACGCTGCCAAAAATTCACTTTGTGTGATTTATGTAAGTGGTCGCTGAGTTGGCTCTTACAGCTGATTCATTTCATAATGTGCAGGTATTGAATTTTTGTCTCTGCCAAACAGGAACTAATCTTTCAACATGTTGGGTGTTTCCTGTCATTTATTGTAATTTGGCTTTTTATGCCTCGGTGCCGGCTGATAGCTGTGGCCGAAGGCAGTATGTTTTCAGGTTGTTCATACGTCCGTCCCTACGTCCATCCTTGTGAACATGATATCTCAAGAGAATTTCTTCACATTTAGCACAAATGTCCACTTGGACTGAAGGATAAACCGATTAGACTTTTGTGGTCAAAGGTTGAAGGTCAGTGTGACCTCAAAAAATATGTTTTTGGCCATAAAAAATAAGAATTTTCCCAGTGGACCAGCAGTCCTCATCAGGGTCCATCAGTGGACTAGTGTCCCTCATGTTTACGATCTTAATGTAATGATGAAATGATATATTTTGGTGGTTTGAGTTGAAGGTGTGAGAAAGAATAGTCTCAGTAACATTGTTAACACTGTGCTACATTACAGAGAAATACAAACCGTACTAATGAACCTTCATTAATATAGGCCTATATTTTATCTCCAAGTGCACGTCACACACTGAGCGAGCCGCCTGTTAATGACGCTGTGGGCTAATGGGCATGTAGCTACTTCCATGTTTCACATGATACGTCATGTTTGTAGTGGACCAATGAAGATGAGTTTACATATCACCTTGGGTTGGTCCTTCACCTTCTCAAAATGATCCCACACTTTGGATTTCCTGCCCCACATGTTATTAACTAGCCTGTGGAATAACCTGCAGGTACCAGCCCTGGAGATTAACCTGACTCCACTTCCTGTGTCTGTCCTTTCAAATTAAAGCCACACATTGTCCAGTCATATAGGTTTAGATTTATTTTTATTTTATTTAATTTTTTTTTTTTTTGTGTGTGTTTTTTTTCTCTGTGACAAAGCGGCAAAAGAAATCTTGCCGACTAATGACCTTTCTGGTCGACTAATGTCTGGTCGACTATTAGGGGGCAGCCCTAGCCGTAACTTCATATTCACTTTTCCAAATTCATACGCTAATTTTGACAAAACTTGACACAAATGTCTAACAGGATGAAATAATGAAGGTCAAAAGGTCAAAGGTCAGCTTGACTGTGACATCATCATGTTTTAACGTCATATCTCAGGAACAGAAGGGGAGACATTTGGTCAGATACTGAATTGGTGACTCTAATCTTGAAGCTGTGCTGATTGTATAGATCTTCTGTGTGTGAAGAGTCCATGTTTTCACTGACATGGATGGAGACTGTCAGAGACACTGGACTGGTGGGCGGAGTCATACACTGGTGAATATCACATCACGTTGTCGGCTTTTAAACCCTGTTAGTGCTGAATGTTTAGTGTTTGTTTGGCACAAATTCCAAAGCACAAGTGGACAAAGCAGACAGAGCTGATACAATTTCCTGCCGAGCGCGGCTCATATTTCATTCACTAGGACGGAAAAATCTGAGTACAGTGGTTTCAAATTTAATAGCAGTGAAGTAAATGTACAAATTTGTTTGACATTGATTTTTCTGATATTCTGTGGAGAGATCACAAAACCGAACAGAGTCCAGAGGCTGAGACACATTAGCTTCAGTGATTAGGATGGAAAGATTGTGGATGTTTTCAAAGTGTTTCCTCATGCTGAAAAAGTCGAGTGTCCTTTGACTAAAAAGAACATATCCAGTAATGTAGAGTTAAATTCTGCCAGAGCTTTCCATCTTGTACAAGAACACGTTTGTTGAGCAAAACTCCCAAAATAGATTTTCAGACTCCTCATTAACTTACCTTACTGTCTAGTTAAATCAGTCCTCCCTTCATGAAGGTTATAATGTTCAGTTTGTGTTGAAGCTGATTTAGAGAGGTGTTGATTCAGCTGTGTGATCTCTCTGCTGCTGCTGCTGAACCGTATTGTGTTGTACCTGTTAATTATCCCGCTCTCACTGATATAGATCCAGGTACAGATACAGATACAGTCAAGTCAACACTTCACAGCTCACAAGAACTGAATGTTATAACCTGCATGAAGGAAGGATTTATTTAACCAGAGTTTATGTTGACAGCTATTTTAGATTTAGTCTTGATACAAAAGTATTTATTAGTTTTAGTCACGTTTTAGTCATTTTCATCCTTCACAGTTTTTGTTGACGAAAACTCAAAACGTTGTAGTCATTATGTTTTATATGTTTTTTTTATCTTTAAACTATTCCAGTGAGGCTAATTCATGTATCAGAAATTGGAATAATGGTGAAGTGGCCGGCAGCTGCTTGCTACGCTGCCGTTCAGCGGCTAACAAGCGGAGTCAACTGCTAACAGCTGCTGAATTACAGCTCGCTACTCGCACCAACGAGTTTACTAGGGCTGCAACTAACAATTATTTTCATTGTCGACTAATCTGTCGATTATTTCTTCGATTAGTCAACTAATCATTTTATTAAAAAATGTATTAAAATGTTGAAAAATGTCGGTCTGTCTCTCCCAAACCCCAAAATTATGTCATCCCAAACCCCAAAATGATGTCATGTAATGCCTTGTTTCGTACTCACACCAAAGGGTTTTAGTTCACTGTCATGGGAGAGTGTGTAAAGCTGCCAATATTTGAATGTAAGAAGCTGCAATAAGAGTATTTTGGGGTACTTTTATTGAAAAATGACTCAAACCGATTAGTCGACTACTAAAATAGTCACCAATTATTTTAATAGTCGATTAGTCATCGATAAGTCGATTAATTGTTGCAGCCCTAGAGTTTAGCAGCCTGTCGCTCATGCTGCATTTGAAGATAATTACAAGCACGGCCGCTCTCGGCTTTCAATGTCCGACAGTCCACCACAAACATTTTCCTCATGTCTCGTCTCTGTCAGCTAAATTAAAACATAGATTTTGTCTTAGCTTTTATTAGCCAAAAAATTGAAAAGGTAGGATTGCAAGTCTTCAAGTCAAGAAGGACAGAATACTCACATTTCACTTATTTATTTGTCTCACATCATGGTAACAAACACGTTTCAGAACAAAACCATCAGTGCGAGTTCACCTGCACTGTACTGCAAACACTCTCATGAAGGCTTTTGCCGAAATTTATTTGTTCGTTGTGATTTGGACCCAAATAATTAAATTAAATGTGAATATTTTTGTCCTACTTGGCTTGAAGACTTGTGATGTGCTGCCTTTTCAATTTTTTGGAATAAACTCACAGGATTTTGGGTTTAGCACTCCATTGAGGCACAACCTGTTTTGCTAAATAAAGATATATTTGATTGATAGCTTAATTTTTTAAAAATCTTTCTTAAGATATTGTGATAATATTGTATCATGAAACCTTATGCCATGGTAATCATGTCATGAAAATATGATATTGTGCCAGTTCTTGTCTCCTCCAACTCCTGAGGGAGATATCCATCTCATTAGCAGCTAAATGCTTCACTGTGTTCACCAGCTAGTTGCTAACTTTGGGGATTGATATGAGAACTACACCAAATTATGAAGTTGTGGGCTGAAAAAAAAAAAAACAATGAGCAAAAAGACAATAAAATGGCTCCTTGGAGCTGAGAAACACTGCAGCGTTAGGGATCCTGCCGACAATGCCAAGTTTGTGGTGGCAATGTCTGTAGACAAAACACAGCATCTGCAGATGGACTCACGACAAACAAACAAGACTGAGCTGAGTGCAGAGAGTGCGCGTGACGTCCTGACAAGACATAAGATGAAAGATTACTTCACATTCTCTCTGTTTCGTGACACAAAGTACAGACACCTGAAAGTTTCCATTATGTAAGTGTTAAATGTTGCATAGATTTCAAATATTGCTGAGTACCTTTAGATTATATTCATAATTTCTTTATAGCTCTCTGCAGGTTTATCTCTACGAGCGTCCCTCTCACATTATAAACAGTCAAGTGAGCTTTTCTTCATGTAAAAATATTAACGAGTGCAGCTTTAATCTCAGTGAGACGTTAGAATTGAGAATGATAAAGGTTATGTAAGAACTTCAAAGAAATAAAATCCAATTTTTTCTGTCCGTTTCATGCTCAGAGATCCTTTTGTACCTTCAAAACAAGATGTGGTTGAAAGATATTCTGCTGACACAATATAAGATAATGCATCTTTAGAGCACTGGGAACATAGACTATTTGACAAAGGCAGAAAATAACTCACTGAGAACCTCTTTAGGATTCATTTTAAAGTCCAGCTCAACAGGGAAAAACAACAGATATCACGCTATCTGCTGTGTCACCATCCACCCATCGATTGCAGTGCAGGCATGTGACTGGATACGCCCCCCCCGAGGCACAGCGGGATGAATAATTTAACGGCATGCTTGAAATATGAGGAATATTCAGACAGAGTCGGGGGACACGCAGGGAGTGACCGTTTTGCTTCCCAGCCACTCCCTGTTCACGGAGAAGAGACGAAACTTTGAATAATAGATTAAAGAAATGGAGATGATGTGTTCAGGCTCACAGGAGGGAGGCAGAATAATTGTTAGTGATTGGAAAGTAATTTTAAAAAAGTGTCTGAATATTAACATTCATTTCTCTCCTGCCATTAAACAGGCGAGAGAGAAATTTAATTCAGCATTTGAAGATGAGGTTTGCCGGTGATAATGACGTTTGCTGAAATTGATTAGATGAGTGCGGCAGAGAGAACCAAAATCATTTCACAGAACGCTCCGGGACAGATTATTTCCCCGCAGACAGGAGGAGGAGCAGAGAGCTGCAGATAAACTGAAGGACCTGATAGAGATGATGTTTAGGGAGGATAATGGAGACACTGAAAAGCTGCAGGAAAATAGTTTTTCTAAGCACACAGGACTTTAATTTACAGAGAAGCTACACGAGAGAATCTTTGATAGAAATCAGGAGAAACACCTGAGCCAGCAGCAACTCAAAAAAAGTCACGGATGACAGATGTCCTATATCAGCGGTCAGACCAAAACAGACACAGTGGCTGAAGAAGTGTTTTCAAGCAGCTCAGTCACAGAAACTGTTGAAGCCTTTTATTATCTCTGCTGCTGCAGCCACAGCTCACTTTCTCTGAAGGCAACTTTAAATATTTAAGACCATGAGGAAAGGGAGAAGGAAGGAAGATGAAAGGAAGGAAGGGAAAACAGATGCATGAACAGAGAGAAGGAAGGACAATCTTAATGTCACGAGATCCTGGAAGTATTTCAGCAGTTTATTCATATTTCTAAAGAAGTGTGATGTCTCTCTCAGTGCAAAATGTTCTGCCGGCTGTTCACTGAGTACACTTATACACTTTTTTGTTGAGAGTTAGATGAGAGAAACGGTGCAGCTCTCATGTCTGTACAATTAAAATGTAGCTGGATCCGGCAGTTGGTTAGCTTATTATAAAGACTAGAGATGGGGGGAAACAGCCTGGCTCCTTCTAAAGGAAACAAGCAGCTCTAAATCTCCAAAATCAACAGGTTATATCATGTTTGTTTACAGGAACCGTTCACCCCAAAATCAAAAATGCAACAGACCTTGATGTAAGTAGTTTCATGTAGGGACTATTTTCTTCCTACTGAACTACACCCTCCAACTGTATCAGCGCGCAAGAGGAAGGTGCATCTACTGCTTGCTCATCTAGCGCCACTGAGCTATCTAACGTCACAGCTCAGCCAAGGAGAATGGCGTTAATGTTTACATCTCACGCTGTATCAAGCCTCTCATCTGTATGTATATGCCATTGTTTTAGACGTGGGCATGCACGAGTACCAGATCCTTTTATGTTGTATGGACGGAGATCGCTAAATATACATTTATACATTAGGGTGTCTGGGCTCAGCCTTAGAGATAGGGGGAGGAGTCAGACATCTGGAGGGAGCTCGGAGTAGAGCCGCTGCTCCTTCATGTTGAGGTGGTTCAACATCTGATCAGGAAAGGTTTTCCGGACATGTCTAGCTGGTTGGAGGCCCCGGGGCAGACCCAGAACACACTGGAGGGATTACATACCTCATCTGGCCTGGGAACACCTTGGGGTCCTCCAGGAGGAGCTGGAAAGCGTTGCTGGGGAGGGGGACGTCTGGGGTGCTTTGCTCAGCCTGCTGCCCCTGCGACTAAGCTTCGAATAAGTGGCTGAAAATGGATGGATGGCAGATTTAGTTACATTTGGGCAGAACCAGGCTACCTGTTTGCAGTCTTTATGCTAAGCTAAGCTTCCCAGTTGTTCATTCTGGCTTCATATTTACCTCACAAAGACATGAGATTGGTATCCACTTGCCATTTATGCACTGGTTTCCATCCTTTTTCTACGGAGCCCCTCGAGGATCACATGGCAGAAAAAAACTTGATGTGTGAATTTGTGTGAACGGCTTTGTAGTCCTGTTTTTAGTAAGAATGCAAGTTTGATGTTGCCCATAAAGCAGTGACCCATTTTATAAAATACAGCCAAGATATTAACCAAGTTAATATTCTTTATCATGTTGTCTGTTGAGGTGTGATTTATGGCTGTTACTTAAATTCTGTGAAGTCATATTAAGAGGCTTAAAATACCTTTCTAGCTTGTTTCTTCTGGTCATGCGAGAGGCTGTTAGGGTACACAGCTGGAATTGGGTGTTTATTTATAGAGCTCATAAATGTAAAGTTTAGGCGAGGGTATAAGAGAGTGTCCACTTCAAGAGATCCAGTGACGTCTGTGTTTGTCAAACAGAAATGAGTTTAAGTGAAAGATAAGCAATGTATCTTTCTAACAATGCCAAAACATGCATATCTGACATTTGCAGAGATCCAAAAATCACTGGATAAAACTGGTTTAGATGTTGGTGCCTGTTGTTATAAGTATGGCTGTGTTTTTTATGGACAAATATCTGCAGCCCAGTCAGAAGGGGTTCCATATTTTAGGATACTTTCCATGAAGTTGCTGTTCCTCCTGAGTTTAAAGAGCTGTCAGAGGCGGCTCCGAGCTTCCTTGAGGCAAAGACAGACTCAGCTCTGCTCAGCAACTGGAGCAGGAGGTCAAACAGCGAATCCACCCAGTACAGCCGATGTTAACATGAATACTTGTTAAAAACCTGTTGTAAAATGTATTTTCTTCTCACACTGTGATGTTTTGCCTGTTTGAGCATGCTGGCTAATGCTAACCGATGCAGTGCTAACAATACTACCGTAAACACAAAGCAGTAACAGGACTAATGGTGGTGTGAGTCACTGCCCTTCTTACACCATCAGGAAATTTAAAACAGAAATGCTGGAGTTTAAAATGTATGCATCCATGATTGACTGATTTATTGATTGAATGAAATGTGGAATCAAATTACCATAAGGGCATATCACAGTGAAGGTCACATCCCTCTCTCATCCATTAACATTTAACATTTAACATTCACCCATCAGAGAGCGGCTGATTGTTTCTCTGGTATCCACATCTCTTACCACAAGAAGACACTTGGCACTTTGTCTCTATTGTGGGGAAGAGATCACGGCCTCATGATAAACCAGCCCAGCTGCCAAATGAAAATGTTGTTTCTGCAAACCACGAATACGTTACATACATATCGTACAGTATCAGTTTGTATAATACTGTTGTAGCATAAAAAAGACTTAAGTTAAGAGAGACTCAGACATAGAGTTGCGCATTTGAGGGTCTTTTAATCTTGAGAAAGAATTGGTACATCATAATATTTTAGTGTCTGACAAACAAACAGTATCGGTTAACAAATGTGTGACACCTCTACAAGCTTTTCCATACACACACATATAAGGTTCTTCCCGTCACTTAAGCTGCTGTTTTCTGTTATTTAGATAACCAGTTGTGGGAACATATGCTTCTCCTCACATACCCAAATTTGGTCAGTGTCATGTCAGGTCATCTTGCTGGAGTCATGACCCAACGGAAAGTCCCAAGGTTTGTGACCCGTCCACCATCCCAACCTGTGTCCGTTGGTTATACACAGATTACTGGTTTATGATTACATAGGATAGGTACAGATTATTTTGCAAGTCATGGCTGTTTTTCGAGCTGAGATTGTGCCGTCCCAACCAGGTGCAAAACGTAATCTATTCCTAGCCATAACCAAAGGTTTTTTTTGTTTTGTTTTGGTTTTTGTCCCTAAACCGAATCATACTTTAACGACAGTGTTGTTGAAATGTAAAGTTTAAACGTATATGCTTCCCACTGGGTCTTCAATGAGGGTCTTTGGAGTCTTGCACAGGTCCTTTTTTTTAAAAACCCACACCCGCCCTTGTAAAGCTCAGTACAAGAACCAACCCAGAACTCATCAATAAGTCAAATTCGCACCCGCCTGCACCCGTTAATAAATGTCCCGCGACCCGACCCCCTTCATGATTAAACGCACATACAGCGAGCAGCAGCAGCGACCCATTGTCCAACACTGCTCCGTCTCTCTTTCAGCGAAGGGGTCCTTAGAAAAATGTTGAAGACCCCTGCACGACATAATATGTAACATATCCGTGGTTTGCAGAAACATACAATCCCAACATTTGTTCTGGCGACTGAGTTGGACAAACCTAACACTGTGTGTTTGGCATGGCATTCTGCATACAGCTCACATCATCTGACCACGGCCAGATTTGGGGTGTAATTCATAACGTGTAAATTTGGCATTTGAAAAAGAAAAGACTGAAACAAAAATGTGTTCTCTGGTTGAGAAATGGTTTTAAATCCAAACCAAACAAACCCCAACTCTGGCCTGCATGCACTTGACGCCATCCCAGGTGACCTCATTATCTGAGTGTGGCTTGCATGAGTGAATCCATACACAGGAATGCACCTTGAATGCACCACAGCTTCACACCTCAGCCCCAGCTTGCTGCTCTGAGTCCCCCTCCGTCTCAAATACTGTCTTCTGTCCTTCCTCTCTGCTTGCCTTCGCTGGCGCCCACAAGGTCGTTATATTTTTCAAGGTATGTATGGATACACACCTGTTCAACTTTCCAAACGAGCAGCCATCCTCCTCGTCATGTGGAATATATTTGCTGTTTGTGGCTCTCTGGCTGGAGATGGTTGTATAGAGGACCTACGTCACTGCTTTCAGCCCCCCCCGCTGCAGGATGGATAGAGCATAACAACCCTAGAGTCTCTGCCACTGTGAGCCGCAGTGTCAAGCTGGTGTCATGTGCTGACCGAATGGAAACGCTAACTCATTAGCATCCATTAATCAACTCCCCTGTTGCATCGTTTCTCGCACAGAATGCTTAGTCTCTTAAGGCCACAACAAAATGGATTTGTTCCATTAGGAGCCATTTTCCATTTTGATTCATGTGGCAGGTAGTCTGAATACAGATTAGACCCAGTGAGTATGTTAGCATGTTAGCTGTGTTTTGCTAACATCTCAGATCTGAATGTTAAATGAAACTTTATGTTGAAGAGATTTTGCTAATGATGCCATTTTTGGGAACAAAGCAGTTGATTATAAGTTCTTTTACCTCTCACCTCCTGTTTGCATAAAAGTTTGCTCCTTTGCAGAAAACAAAGGCAGTTGTCATCGAAAGCCATATGGCTCTAAACGTCTGTTCGCCTTAACGGGTAAAAATGTGACATCTTAACACATGATACGCTCGTTAAGACGACAGAAAATGTCCTGCTAATAAGTACATTTCTGACGTCTTAAGATGATCAGAGCATTAAAGCTTCCATGCCATTGGTTGGCATCAACATACCCTCCCCTTATTGACGTAGCGACTGCGTGGGCCAATGTGGGGTCTTGTTAGTGGGTACGTTTTGGCTGTGTAACTTCAGTTTAGCATTTGGGACAGTCCATTATATGTGGGGGGATAAATTCTGTCTTGAACTCCTGGTAAGTCAAGAGAGCGAATGGAAGCTTTTTTAGCTACTGTGGCCGTAACACACCACAGCCTGTGTGTTTTCATCCAGTATAAATGACCAAACCGAGCTTTGTATCAACCTTATTCCTATTCCATGATGAATTATAGGCGTGGCTTCCGGTGTTGAGCTGGAACCGACATTTTCCTTTTGTAACAGTACAGAGCGGTATCCTAATCCTCTTTTCTAGAGTAATTTGTAAACAAAATGCATGAAACACACCATCTTTTACACCTCAGACGGCATAATGTGATCATACTGCCGTCATCTCTGACAGCCATCTCAAAGCATTTGTTGTGTTCATTTCTAACCAAGCGTGTTAGCAATTAGCTCTCCTTGCTCCGTTAGCGTATTGTTAAATTTAATCGAGCTGATGCTAGCGCACAATAAACATCTACTCCTAAAAGATGATTTATGATTTCTTACAACTCATAAACAGACAGTAACACATGAGGCAGCATTTAACATAATTCAGTATTAATTTTAGCTCCATGTAAGGTGAATAAACGTGATGTTTACCAGCTAACGCTCCGCTCATCTGCCTTAGTGACACAGTTTACACATTTTCATCACTGCTGACTTATTAAGTCAGTTCAACATGACAGTGAAATCAGCAGCAGACTTCAGTTATGTAAAATAGAAGTAAAACACATAACTTTAGGCGTTAATTTTATATGATATGATTTTACACTGTGTCCGATGTACTCTAATTTAATTCTGCCATCTAGTGGACACTTGCACGAATACAATATATACTGAATACTATATCATCAGTGTCCTCTCCCAAAGTGGTGAAATGGTTTCACCCAATATTAAATATCTTAAGACGTCAGAAATGTTCTTGTTTACAGGACATTTTCTGTTGTCTCAACGCATATTTGACATGCTAAGACGTTATATTTTACCCGTTAAGACAAACAAATTTGACTTATTAATATGAACGTCAGAATAGATGTAGAGAGCCATGTGGCTCGATTGTACGGTTACAGTGGATTTTAATGATGACAAGTTTTCATGGTGAAGGAACTAGCTCTGTCTTGAATACCATTTTAGAAGCCTCAAAACTTCAGTGGTATTACCCATAAATTCAGAGCTTCGATGGGACAAGACACAGGTATGCTAATTAACTAGTGTGCTGCTGCCTGTGTGTGATAGAGCGAGGGAAGAAAAGGTGGAAGGTGGACTATGGCAAGCAATGTTTTTGCAGGTTATTAATAACTAGGAACAATGCGGGTTGGGCTTCACTACAGTTGGCAGCTGCTGATAACCATCTACGATTCGTCTTACCTTTACCTTTTCCTCGTTTGAGGATTCAATGCTTGAAGCAGGGGTCAATGACTGCGCTTAGAACACTGGCCTCAGTTGTGTCTGATCCTTGACCGAGAAAAACGAGAATTCAAAATATGTACAGTTGTATTTCTCTGTTTAACAAGGAGAACAGATGTGAGAATATTACCTCTCTTAACGTGTTGTAAGTTTGTGTTGTAGATACCGCCCAAGCCTATTGATAATTTTTTAAACAATTTCCAGCCAGCAGCAGTGTTTGTGATGCTCATGTAGGCAATTAAGATACTTTAAAACCCTTAGCATCACAATTTGTGTCAGCGTTTGCTCTCCTTCTCTGATTATAAATCAGTCAGATCTGAACACACAGATCAGAGGATATCATTATCTCTGATGTCCATCACAGAGAAACATCAATTAATCTCTTAGAAATGCTCGGTTTGACTCAAGAACTCTTCTTTAGTATCAAAGTAATCCAGTGATCTATTATCTTACATTCAAAAGACTTTCTATCTGAAACGATATTTCTCTCAGTGTGTGATTCTAACTAGATCACGAACGCCCCACAGACATCAAATGTTATTGCTCTGGGCTTTAAATAAACTATGTTATAGTCACTGTTTTCTAGGTTACCCAGATGCTTTCTAGGGTACCCTCGATGGGACGCAGTCTGCAGATAAACATGGCCATCATGTTTTTATATATCAAGCGATACTTTTGCTCTTTCGTGCCCTCTCTGTCTTCCATATTGATTTTTGGCACTTTAATGTTCCCGCTAAAAGCAACATTTCCCATCTCCATTACCACAAATGTTTTTCATCATGTGTCACATCTGTGTTGTGTTCCACAAGAGGACTGGTTTTTCATTTCTGAGTTAACGGCACAGCCTTTTTAGGGATATTGGCAAACACTGTGAACATTAAGGGTATTTGAACTAGTCGTTGACAGTTGCTTAAATTAATGTATGAATTTTATATTTGTCCTGATACATGACAGGAACTAATGAGTCCTAATGATTAAGCATTGATGCCCTGCATAATGATACAGTTCTGCTCATAAAGGCAGCTACGCCGTTGTGAGCATTTATAATTGTGCAGTGGTGTGTCTGTGTCACTCTGCAGTTACACCTCCAAAACACTAGTTGGCAGCGAGGTTTTTGTGAAGTGCTGTAAAGTTTAGTTGATTCAAAACACACATTAAACACACATTAAACATGGATTAATAGTCAGAATACAAACAAAATTACAAAATTCAGCTCCATTACAGCTCACAAGGTTCACTGACAAAACAACTGTCTTACACTAAACACGTTTTCCAAACAAATACAATATGCTAACGTTATTAGCACAAGCCTATGGCATTTTACATTGTATAAATTAGCCTAGCAGCTAGCAGAGATTTCCTCTGCTCATATGAAGCCAGGATAAATCACACACAAGACTTAAAATGCTATTTTAGTGGAGGCTTTATTGTCTTCACAATTTATTGTTTCTTATCTGTGAAATAAAGTAAATAAAAGTTTTGTTTCCACTGAGGGAAATGGTTTCAGCTCACAGAGACAGACAGGAGGTCTGCGTCACTGTGATGTGGAGTCACATCTCTGGGGAGGTGCATGTCAGGTTATGATGTAGGGTATGGTGTCAATTCAACGCAGAAGTATTCTGTTAACATACGGTGGCAGATTTTGTAAGATGTCCACCATTCTTTAAAGAAAACGTAAGTAATCAAGCTAAACACATTTCTTTGATATTTCATGGGATCCAGATAAAACTATGAGGCATCACAGATCAGCACCATCATCCAACAAAAATAGCAATAAAGAAAATACTGAGATGGTCCCGTATGAAAAGTCTGCATCCCCTCAACACTTCACACTGTTTCCTATTTCCAGCCTTGTTGCTCCTGAAAAAATGCATTTTCTTCCTCACTCCCTGCCGTTTACAAGCTCTTCTTCTCTGCTCCCGTGGCAGCTCAGCTTCTCTCCTCACCTCTCGCTGTTACTGTCTCTTATGTGTGTTGAAAAATGGATGAGGGGAGAATAGTTGTCAAGGTGAAGAAATAATCCGAGCTATAAAACCCACAGTCCTGTTATTACAAAGACAATGGCTGAAAAGTTATTTCCTGGTGAGCCACAGCTCTGGAGATTGAGGTGAGGAATCAGCTTTAATTAGTTGGTGTCCTAACATGACTTTAAGCTGATGCAGAGGTGACAGAAGTGCAGATCTATTAGTAAAAGTGAAAAAAATCACAATGGACGAGTTTATGTTGGTCTCACTCCCTGGACTTTACCTCTTTGTTTACTTTCCTCACTTTTGTTTCTCTTCTCGTGCGCTGAGCTGAACTGACAATAAGAGTGATATCCTTCACCCATGGGCTCCGCTGTTGCCATCACTGATTCCACATGCTAAATCGGCCCAAAAAAAGCAGGCCGTGGCCAATGAGGGGCAACAGTGTGGGATACGGTGCACTGACTAGGGCGACAGACACTCACCAACGGCCCAACGTTGGCCAACAGCTGACCGTCGGTTTTGTGTGACAGGGCATAAGGCCCTGATCAGACAGATTGCCTCTTTGGAGGTTGCAAAAAAGAGCAGCTTCCTGCCTCTTTTTAATGTTTTTTTATTGTTGCTATGCAACCACAAAATCACCTTTGAATAGTCATATGACACATAATTTTAACGGCTGTCTTTAACCTTTAAAGAAACCTAAAGTTAACTAAATTATTATAAATGAGAATTTAATATTATATTGTAGACACTATTTTACCTTGATGCTGTAATGATGCAGATTTCCCCGCCATCCATCCATCCATTTTCATCCACTTATCCAGGGTCCAAGCAAAGCACCCCAGACTTCCCTCTCTCCAGTAACACTTTCCAGCTCCTCCTGGAGTACTCCGACTGCTGTTTGGCACGTATGTACAAACAATGGTCAGAGACCCCTGTCTAAGTGACCTGCAGTCGCATTGAGGTGACCCTCTTGTTCTCCAAGGAGAACTCCAACACAGTGGCCCAGTCTTGTGAGTGTCCCCACACCTGCCGGGCACCTCTTACTCTGGGCAACTCCAGAAAGGGTAAGAGTCCAGCCCCTCTCCAGGAGGTTGGTTCCAGAACCAGTGCTGTGCGTAGAGGTGAGCCCAACTATATCTAGTTGGTACTGTGCCACCTCCCACACCAGCTCCGGCTCCTTCCCCGCCAGAGAGGTGATGGTCCACGTCAGGGATCAGCATGCCGTGGCTCCACTCCTGTCTGCTGCCCGGCACACAATGTACCTGACCCTGATTCCTGTCCCTGCAGGTGGTGGGCCCACCGGGTGGCAGCTCCATGTTATATATTTGGGCTGAGCCTGACCAAGGCCTGGCCACCAGACGCTCATTGGCGAGCTCTCCCCCCAGGTCTCTCTCTAGGGGGGGCCCCAGTGTCCTCATACCAGGTGAGGTACTGGAGGTCCGAATTTGCCAAGTCATTGAGGTCTTGAATCGCTCTTAGTCCGGCCTCTCGTCTGGGACCACTTTGCTTTGAGAGATCCTACCAGGGGCTGTTAACCCCCTATCTCATCTCGTCTCGTCTGGTCTCGTCTGGTCTCATCTCAGCTTACCTTACCTTATCTTACCTTACCTTACCTTACAGTGTGCATGGAATTCACATTTCAAAGCTCAGTGAGGTGTCCTTATTTTAGGCTGCTGCAGATGTTTAACACATGAACAGTGACTGGTGATCTTGATATCTATCCAGTGACCATGATGCAATCCTCTTTGTAACATACATAAATATGACCTAAGACAAGGGAAAATAAGTCATATTTGTCCTGAGTGAGGGCCCCTTTAAGGCCTCTGACATGGTGGTGTTGCTCCGTCTCACCTCTGTCTGCTCAGACTACAGGAGAGCAGGTGATGTGGGCACCAAGCCAGCACTGCAGTGTTTTCTATCAGTCTGTGTCTCTGTCCCTGTTCTCCCAGTTCCTCCCTGTGTACAATCCTCTCATGTGACTTTCTCCCTCGGTGTATCTCTTTTGAACCAAATGTGATTCTTGTCTCATTTCCATGTGACTAAAATAGAAGAGAATGTATTTGTCATCAACAGGTGGCAACACGTCAGAGGAATGAAAGCTGCTTCATATCTCACATCTAGTTTACCACTTAAAAGACGTGGAGGCTGTAAAAGGATAAAAACAGCCTGAACACCTTGTTAGCAGTGCTGCACTCAGCAGTCAGGTCAATATTTGTCTGTTTGTGCCTCTGGCAGAGAAACTCCTCACAGATTATGATGGATTTGGCTGAAAATTAGAGGAGGGATTAGACTAAAGATTGGGTGGTTACTAGATGTTGCCTGTGATCTCGATCTGGAATTTCGCCCATGAAACAGTTTTTGTTTTTTATCCACGGCCGCTCTCCTGATGAGGACGCCTGAACATTCAGCTGTTAAAAAGCAGCTCTGTGCCAGTCTGATGCAGAAGCTGCAGCTCTGAATGTTGCAGACGATGGAGGATATCTGTTTACACGCCAGCTTTATGGATGAACACACACTGTACAGAGACACAGTGAGTTAAAGGGAGGGGTGGGAATCGCTAGAGGGCCCTACGATACGATATTATCACGATACTGCAATATGCTGAGCATTGCGATACAATATATTGTGATATATTTGCATATTTTTTTCCCTATTTTCCAACTGCAAATTATTTCCACTCATCAGTTTTACCTCCTAAGATAAGGTTTTCAATCTGTTCATCGACTTTAATCATCTTTATTGCACCAGAATGTGACACAGAGCAGACATCTGTCGCATCTGTCAGAGCCTTTAGAGACGTTTGACCAAGACTCAGTGAAGAAAATGTGGCGGCAGGACACAGCTGAGACGAGACAGAAGAACGGGACGCACGGAATCATTTCATAACTCAGACAGCTACTTTCAACAGGTCAGATAGTAATACTCAGGAGGATGATGATGACGAGGAGGAGGATGTGGACCGCACACAGAGTGTGGAGGATAGCTCCGCCCCTTCATGCAGCTGCAGTGCCAAATGAAAGACAGAGAGGAAGTGATGACAGTCAGACAGGTAACTCCAGTGGAGAGAGGCAAAGGAGCAAATGTGTCTTTACATTTTGTCACGTATTGTGAATTTTCACAACAAGTAGAACAATAAAGTGCATCGGAATCAGTGTGAGAGGTTTCTGTGGCTCACGATGTTTATCCAGAAAGAACTGACTCAGTGTGCAAAGGCCTTAAGGCGTGAGTGAAACACTTCACATGCAGGTATCCTGCAAACTGAATGTCCTGCTCTGGTTTGGAGAACATGAGACAGATAATGTCCTCGTTATAGTCCCATATGAATCCACTGACCTTGAAGTCCAGGCGTCACAGGTTAACTCCGCCCTTCCTGCTGTACTCAAAGGTTCCTCAGCTTTATGCTTCACTTCTCTGTAGAGCTTGGGTACAGGCTGTGAGGGGGCGGAGTCACATACCTGCGTTCACGTGTTTTTAGCATGTAACAAAAGCCTTGGATTCAACAGCGCTGTATGGATGCAGATCTTTGAACAGGAAGTAGGTGATGGACTGTGTTATTTCTGATGGTAGTTGTGTCGAGCTCAGTGTGTCCAGTGTTGGTGGATTATTAGCGTTAGCTTGGCTGTCAGCAGCTAACGCTGTCTCTGGATGGTGGAGTGTGAGGTGAGCTGTCATGTTCATAGTATTCCCAGAGAATTTTATTCTCATGCCATATCCAAGTGCTCCTTTCCTTCTGTAATAAAAAAATAAGTCCAGACGTTTGATTTAAACACCAACGTCACATTTCTGATTTCTTTCTCAGGTCCCTCCATCTTTGTGAAGGAGCCATTTCTACGCAATGTCTGTCGGCAAATTACTACATTGTTTTAGCGTTTAACACAACAGTGGAGTTAATGAACAGGTCCAGCAGGTGACTCAGAGGGTTAACCCCGTCACAGCAGCTGCAGGTCTGATGTTGTTAGCGGAGCAATGCAAATAAATCTGTGTGTGTCAGAGGAGTAACCTCTGCTGCCTCTGAGGGACGATGCTCCTCAGGCCCGTGATAAATCAGCCGGCAGTGAAGCCCAGTTTATCGTCAGAGGCTGTGTCTGATTGCCTAATGCGGTTACCATGGTTACCACTTCATGTGCTCAGGCTGCAGGGATGTGCATTGGAATTCCTGCTGAACCCTGCGGCTGAATGTTTGTGGCTTTCTTCTTCTTCTGTGCTGCAGAGAGGGTTGAACCGTGCAGAGGCGTTGAGATGAGACCACCGCAGCGTGTCCGTACATTTAAAGCTGTCTTACCTGTTGGCAGCAGGAGACACCTCACTGATAAAGACTCAGATGGGAAGTGCCAGTAAAAACAAATTACAGTGAACGCATCATGAAAAGGATTTACTCTGATGTCCAGGTGGTGCCTCCTTTTTTTAATGACATCAAAAGACAGCAGATATTCTCCGTCTGTCTCTGACCAGCTGGTGATCGTAGTGATGCTTCTATTTTTTCCTGACGCTGCTTCCTGCCTGTTTGTCTTTTCTTTCAGTGCTAATCTAAAGAGGCGAGGGTTCCCTGCTTCTTTATTGGCAGTAAATATAAAAATAAATCCAGTGTTGGATGTGTTCTCACATTTCTAATATTATCAGGGTGAATCCTTGATCCCGTCCCTGCAGCTCTGTATGATTCATCCCCCTCCTGAATATATCTGAGGTTATTTAAAGAGGTGGAGGAAGTGTTCACATCCTTCAGTAAAAGCAGAAGACTCGAGCTGCCAGACTGGACATTCCCGACTCCCTGATAGATCCGGAACAACAACGAAAGTTCAAGTGGAAAGTTGAAGAGATAAAATATAATGATTAGTGAGCTGTAGGCAGATTTTATGACCTTTGTAGTGAGTCTGACACCTGCTGGTAGATTGGTTGGTCAGTGCGTTCTTTCCGACCAAATTCTCATTGGTTGGTTATTACTCCTGGTGATTTTTTTATGAGAGGCTGTGTGTTTTTTCCCAGCTGGGCGCACTTGAGGGTTGCTATGATAAGGAATGTCCATGTAAGTAAAAATGTCAGCACAAGGCAGAGTACTCAGCCTGGACGAAGAGAAGACTGAAGCACATAGTGAGACAGGATGGATCAGCTGGTCTGTTTGGATTTCGTATTAATTTCTCCTCCAATGTTGTTGTTGTTCAGCACTTGGTCTTTGTCCCGCCCCTCCTCCGCTGTGATTGGACAGCTGGGTAAAAAGTAACAGTGATGACTGCAACGTTTTTACCCAAATTTTTCATCTTGGCAACCAGAAAAAACACCAACATGCAGCACTATGCGCTTCATGACACTGCTGAGAGTGTAAATCTGCAGCACTCCCACTGCTAAGAACTCAATAACTATGCCGACCTCGGGATAAAACTCCTCGTTGTAAATGTAAGACTGGAGTATGTATAAATATGGGATGGGTCAACGCACAACACTAAACCACATGAAATTAAGTGAATGTTTAACCCCAACCTGGACTCAGGATGTGACTCACAACTGTGAGGCAGGTAGTTGTATTTATTTTTTGTTTTGTCTTTTCCAGATTTCTGCTCACCACAGCTTGTAATCAGTTGTTTTTATATTTTCAAAACTCACGAAACAACTTTGCACAAATTATTCAAACTGAGTTCAGTCATTTTTCAGGCAGCAGAGGAACTTTTGTTTTTAAGTTGAACAAGCTGGAAATGATTTAGGGTGTATGACTGGACAGAGAGAGGTGGTTGATGTCATCATTTCAAGGACTTTGGCACAAATTCAGTCACATTCATACTGTGTTGGAATGTAATTTTGCCTCTGATCAGCTGCAAAATTCTGTCTGCTTTTTTTACCTGATCTCAGGCTACAAAACCTGCAGATAGCACGAATGTGTTTTGTTAATGCAGAGAGTGAATGATGTTTCTTAGAGCGACAGATGAGCTGAAACAACACAGAGAATTGTTGTATTTCTCACCAGGCAGAGGGCACCCTCAGCCCAGTGTTTGATGATCTCGCATGTTCACCTAAAAGATAAAACAAAGTAGAACTTCTAATCTTTCTGCTGGTTGCACAGCAGCTTTGGTAAAAGCGTGTTTTCTTAAATGTCTTTTAAATGTTGCTCTTTTTCTCCTCCACCCCTCCTCTTCCTCCTCTTCCTCCTCTTCCTCTCTCTCTTCGCAGACCATGCAAGCGGCGCGATGCCCGACAGATGAGCTGTCGCTGACTAATTGTGCCGTGGTGAGCGAGAAGGATCTGCAGTCCGGACAGTGAGTAGTCGTTATCGTCTATTCATCAATGCATTTGTCAATACAGGCACAGAGCCGGGCGTCTCTCCAGTCATCCTCTCATCCATCCTCCCACCTTATCAGCCATCGTTCATCCAGAAGGTCGCGGTCAGTGATCTGATGTGAGGCTGCAGGACCTGCTCTGTGTCATTATCACTATTATCAGTATGGATATCTTAATCATGATGATAAAGCTGTGAAAATTTAATCTAAAAATGCACCATCTTTTCAGCTTGACTCTGACTATGGTTTCAGAGAGCTCTCTGGTATAAGCTTAAGGTCTTGATCTCTTCCATCACCACTAGAAAAAATAAAATAAGTTTTTAATTTTTACACCAACAAGTTTTTAAACCAAACAATGAAAATATATTGCTAATTACTACCTTAAAAAACGACCCATTTAAAGGTTAGGGATAGGAACTAGGGAAATAGGGACTCTATCAGTGAGATTAAAGAGTTAACGCTGAAGTAGCTGCTGGTGTCATTTCCTGTGTATCCTAAAATTGCAGACCGATAATTGTTCAAACAGAAACTTGACAAAGCAAAAAACAATACTGTAGTTACTGATGTTATTCCAACGTTTCAACTTATCCTACCTTTTTTCTAAAGGGACCCCTTTTCTATCACTGAGTAAACTGACGTCTGAGAGACATATTTTATGGATATTTTCGATCATAGTCAATGCATAACAGTAACAGGACAGAACAACTGCAAACTGTGTAAAAATAACCCAAATAGTGAACACTGTTTGTATGAAACAAGCAATTTGGATGCAGTTTATTTTCTGTGTTGCATTACAGATGAGTTTTCGTGATATTTTTAGGACTGAACGACTGTCGACTAAACAAATATTTTAATTAAGACTAGTCACTAGTCTACAAAAGGAAAACACTCAGAAAACAGTCAAAATTTATCACAATTTATTGTTAAGTATTTGAAACATTGTCCCAGAAATATAATGTGCATTAAGAGCCCTTTGAAGCCTTTAATCACAATCTCCAACAACCATGTTGGATTTTAAATGCTGCTGAAGTACGAGACACTTTGCGCCGTGCGGTATGAATGTGAACATGAACATTCAGGCTCAACATGTTGCATTAACTTCCTGAAGCTTTACCTTCAACAAAGTTAAGTGGAAACAATCATTTTCTAGATCAAAGTGCTGCCAAACTGCGCTGGTTTTGTGAGAGGACATCTCTCTTATTTCCCATTGTGCTGTTTTAAAACTTTAAGCTGCCTTGTATATGAATAAAACACTGATTGGTTTAACCGACTTATATTTCTGGTGCCGACTAGAGAGGGGGTGGACATTTAATCGCGTGCATATTTATACATTTTTCTGTCTGTATCATATATATTTTTCATTTTAAACAATCATTTAATAGACTTCTTTTCTGACAATAAAAAAGTTTTCTTACGTCCCTTAAAATCAAGAAGGCCTTGCAGCCCCCCGTGAAGCTTCGGCGACCCCTCATCGGGGTCACGACCCACAGCTCAGAAACCAGTGTCCTAGGGCTACTTTGGAGAGCTGCAGGGGGTGTGTGATATTTTTTTAATGTTATCATTAAAAAACTACCGTACAAGCCATGCATACTTCCCAAAATAATTTGACTACAATATGCTCAATAAAAAAAGTAAATCTAAGATGGAAGTTTGTACTGAAAATTCCTTTCGCCGCCATATGAGGTCAGTGACAGGAAATATTATTTGTGCTGCTTCAGTATTAATTGTTAATCTCAGTGGTTCAAGCAGGAAGTTATTTTACTGCCAGTTTTGCATTGGCATCCTCACAGTTGGCTCTGAAGCGTCTGCTGTGAACAGTTTAACACACACATCTATTTCAGTTTTTTAAAGAGTCTTCACTGCATGATTTTGTCTCTGTCAGCTGGTTTTTATGCAGCTGTGAAACAAAAGCTTCTCCTCTTGGTTTTGCATGATAAGCATTCAGACTCTTCAGATGTTGTCGTGTTTCTGCTGCTTTTATCTGTGTGTGTGTTGGAGAGAGAAACATCGCTAATAAAAAGAAATGATAAAGTTAAATTGCTGACAAACAGCAGAAGGTTTTCAGAAGGGACGAGACGCTCACTGCAGCAGCAAACACACACACACGAATGAAACAATTAAAAAAGTAAAAACACATTTAAAAAATTAGGACATTAATTTTCCACCAAAATGAGCTGATGATTTTAAGAATCATTTAAAGTATTGATTATAAAAGAGGGATTGTCCTTGTTTTAAGGTGACAGTCACCGATCTGAAAATACATGTGTTATCTAAGTTTGTCCCACATTTTTACTGCCATGGCAACAGCAGCCTCGTCTTCATCACTCAGTGCCACCAGGCAGTGATGTCACAGCCACCAGCAGGATGCTGTGGACGCTCTCCTCACTGAGGAGCAGCTCAACGTGGATTTTTTTAATGTTTAAATGACATTTTCTGCTGATGAGCATGTGCAGATATTCACAGTGTACTGCAACATCATGTATGTTTAAAGTCACGACTTTTTTTTTGTCGCCTAGCAACGAGGTCACATGACTCTTTGAAATGAAGGCGTTAAATAATGCCTGCATTGATGTCGTGAAATTTGTTTCAAAGCATCGACATTAAAAGAGGATTTTATTCAAACTCTGACTGTAACAGACTCGGTTGATGAGCCGTGTTGGAGCAGAGGACTAGTGTCCTAGTAACCATCAGAGATTAACCAACTAGGCTTCTGTGAAATAGGCCAGTTAACAATGACACACACACACACACACACTGATACACTGGTGTGTTTTCCCAACCTCTGGGATGTGACCTGAAGGTCTGTAAAAAGATCAGTGGTGTGTTTGACTGAATGAATTAAAACTGCACTAAATATTTTTAATCAATAATGAAGGTTGTCCGTATCGACAGACGAAGCCTTTTACTTGATTTTGGATAATTGTTTTGGTTTTGCAGCAGGCAGGTACGACAGACGGGTAGAGGACGGGTCTTACTGGAACCACTATGGACTGGTTTTCCTCATATATAATACACACATATAACTTTTCATCTCTGTTGGGAAATATTCCTCCAGAACTGCTCAGTCAAAACATGGAGTACCACAAGGATCAGTTCTAAGACTTATATTTGTCAGGTGACCAGAAACACAACTCTAAATGAACTCTGATGTTACTCCATATCTGCTGGAGGTGTGAAAGACAAGTGTTTGCACCAGCCGCAGAGACAGACCTTCAGTCGGCGGCTGTGGCGGTTCGAATTCAGCCAGTGCTTGGTGTCACAGCAGGCTGGTGGCAAACAGTAGGACCAGGTCTCACCTGTGTAACAGCAGTATTCTAACCAACTGTCTCCTGTGTGTGCAGACACGTGACTGTGAAGACCACACCCAACCACAAGTATGTGTTTACAGTGAAGACTCACCACACTGTGGCACCTGGAAGCATCGCCTTCAGCCTGCCGCAGGTACACACACACACACACACAAACACTGACACACTCATTGTCAAGTAGTAGTTGTTGGATCCTTATCTCTGTTTTCTTATCTCTGTTTCCTTATCTCTCTTGTAGAGGAAATGGGCGGGTCTCTCCATCGGCCAGGAGGTTGAAGGTATGATATTATCTGAACAAACACAACACTAAAACTCTTCTGCTGTTATCATTGTGTAGCCCCACCCTCCTTAGAGGGAGGGGCTATACAATGATAACAGCAGCAGATTACTACTTAAAACTCTTTCTGAAACAGTAGCCTCTTTTACACAGGAATTGTGCAGATTAGCAGGAAAGCCCAATCCGTCTTCTTTCAGCATTGGCAGTATAAAAACAAAATCGGGGAGTGCAGGAAATTGCCGCCTGCCTACTTTAGTTTATACAGAATGCGCCTTTTTCGGGGCAATGGGAGGCGGAGCTAGTAACAGAACGTGTTCATTCATTCAACCATTCAACCTTTATTTAATCTCGAGAAATCATTGAGGGACCGCCCTCATTTACAATGATGTCGAGAGTACAGTTAGAACAGAAAGATATATGAAAACAAAACAAAGCAAGAGCAAATATATATGCACATGCATATACATATACACATACACATGAACATATGCAGACACCACATACATTCACATGTAAATACTCACACACACACACCTACAGAAGGAGAGAATCACACACACAATTCAGACAATCAAACAACAGAACAGTTAAAAACAGTTACATTCAAGAGCGGAGTAGTTTGTAATCATGGTTTTAAACTGGCCTATAGATACAAGTGCATCAAGTTTTAGCGTTTGCTGTAAGGTGTTCCAAGTATGTGCAGCACAAAAACTAAAGGCAGTTTTCCCAAGCTCAGTATTTGCACGGGGGACTTCGAGTGTCAGCCAATCACTTGAGCGAGTGGAATAATGACTCTTAGACCAGATTAATAAGGAGGAGATGTATGACGGTAAATTTCCATTTAGGGCTTTGTAGATGAACAGAAACCAATGTCTGTTACGTCTAACTGTTAAAGAAGTCCAACCAACCTTTTCATATAGGATGCAATGATGAGTAGAATAACTGTCACCGGTAATAAATCTCAAGGCGGAGTGATAAACTGAATCAAGGGGTTTAAGAATGGAGGTAGAGGCGTGTCTATAGATGATGTCACCATAATCCAGGACAGACATGAAGACGGCATCAATTATCCGCTTCCTACTGAACATGGGAAAAATCACAATGTTTCTGTACAAATATCCAATTTTTTGTCGTAACTTCCTTACAAGTGTGTCTATGTGAAATTTAAAAGTAACTTTTTGATCCAACCAGATACCAAGATATTTATACTGTGATACCCTTTCAATACTGTGACCATTTAGAGTGGCAATATGTAAGCCATTATCAGCAGTATCAACTATATCTCTGGCTCTGGAGAACAGCATGTATTTGGTTTTGTTTGCATTCAGTACTAGTTTTAAATTACAGAGTGCATTTTGCAAATTGTCAAAGGCTTGTTGTAGGGTTTGGGTGGCAGAGTGCGCAGTATTAGAAAAACAATACAGAACTGTATCATCTGCGTACAGATGGGAATTACAATTTGTTATGGAGGATGTGATATTGTTAATATAAATAGTGAAGAGGACAGGACCCAATACTGAACCTTGTGGTACCCCCTTTAACAGGGGTAATAAAGAAGAACGGTCATTTCCCAAAATCACACACTGCTGCCTGTGAGAAAGATAGTCCTGAAACCATTTACAGGAATTACAATCAAAACCAATATCATGTAGTCTCTGAAGGAGTAGAGCATGATCAACAGTATCAAATGCTTTGGAAAGATCAACAAAAAGTGCAGCACAGTATTTACCTTTATCAACAGCAGCTATGATATCATTTATAACTAAAGTGGTAGCAGTGACAGTACTGTGTTTTGCTCTGAAACCAGATTGATGTGGATTTAACACAGAATTACTTGAGAGGAATGATTTGAGCTGATTGTTTACTAATGATTCTAAGATTTTAGCAAGACAGGGGAGTTTGGAAATTGGCCGATAGTTGTTGAGATCATTTTTATCACCACCCTTATGGAGTGGGACTACATGTGCAGATTTCCAGACCTGAGGGATAACTCCAGTAGAAATAGAGAGATTAAACAGATGTGTAATTTGATTACTAATAATCGGGGCAGAGAGCTTTAAAAAATAGGGGTCTAAATTATCCTCCCCAGTTGCTTTCCTGCAATCAATAGTTTGCAGCGCTCCCTTAACAACAGACGAAGTGACAGTCTGAAGGGTGAACTGAGAGGTACGATATGAGGGGAACACATGATCCCTAGGGTTATTATTAAGAAAATTATCTGAGTAAACCATATCAAACTGATTTCCAGCAGCAGCAAAGTGTGTGTTGAAGGCATGGCAGATTTCTGATGGATCATTTATGAAGCAGTCATTAAATGTAACAGAAGAAGGAATGGATGTAGAGGATTTGTTTTTGTTCATATTTACTGCTTTCCAAAATTTTGATGGATCTGAATAAGAGTTAGAGACTAATTCTATGTGATAATTAGCTTTTGCTTTTCTCATGGAGGATGTGCACTTATTTCTGAGTTGTCTAAATGTTAGCCAATGTGCTGCTTCACCAGTACGCCTTGCTAAAGCCCAGGCTTTGTCCCTTTCCTTTAACATTATTGATAACTCTGTGGAAAACCAGGGACTTGATCTATTTTTAATCCTGAGCTTTTTAAGAGGTGCATGTTTATCAATGATAGTGATAAATGATTTTGTAAAGTATTCCAAGGCTAATTCTATGTCCAGTATGTCAGAGGTGTGACATATGTTACTCTCTGTAAGATCATTGAGGAAAGCCTGTTCATTGAAAGTTTTAAAGTTTCTTTTGGTAACAATTCTGGAGGTTGATCTTTCCTGTTTGGATCTTCTAACACAGGCTAGAGGACAGTGATCACTGAAGCCAAGTGCAAAAACTCCAGAAGCCGTAATTTTGTCACTTCTATTGGAGAGAATAAAATCAATTAGTGTTGATTTTGAAGGGTCCTTCAGATTGGGTCTGGTTGGTTCCTCAATGAGCTGTGACAGATTGAGATTATCACACATTTCCTTTAAAGTATTTGAGTCGTCAGAGAACCAATTTAGGTTAAAATCACCTAGAACTAGCATCTCTGACTGACTGTACTGAACAAGGAGGTCTGCTAATTTGTTAACAGCACCAGAAACAGCTGAGGGTGGCCTATAAATGCCCACCACATTAATTGCATTGTTGCTTGATAAGTGTACCTTCAGAGCAATAAATTCAAAGGAATGAGGAATTGTGACAGCATTTAAAACAGTGACGGACAGACATGACTTCACATACACAGCCACACCACCCCCTCTTCCCACTCTGTCTATTCTGTACAAGTTATAGTTATTTAATGAAACTTCAGAACTGTGTATACTCTGTTTAAGCCAGGTCTCTGTCAAAACCAGGATATCGGGGTCCGTTTGTGATATGAGAATTTCCAGCTGATCCAGTTTAAACTGATTACACAGACTTCTGATGTTTAGATGTATTAACCCCAGGCCATTTCTGGATTTGAATGTGTGTGGGTTCAACGATATTTGCCCAGCATCACAGGAGGGCTTACTTGCAAATGGCAACCTAGAGCTTGTTTGAGGTGTGGGGTTTATGGTGATTAAATTATCAGGTTTATAACAACTTGTACAGGAATTCGGCCGGTGGTGCTTACGAGGGCTGTTAGTAATCAGAACGGGGATGTTAAATACAGGGTCAGAGGGTGAGGGTGGAGGATGGAGTGTGTTGTGAGGTCATGGAGTAAAAGTTTTACACGAGTGTAAAGTCAGTTCAATATTGGTAGATAAAAGGCGTGAGCCTTCCTGTGATGGGTGGAGACTATCAGACTTAAAGAGCTTAGGTCTATTCAGAAAGGCAGCAAAATTGTCAACAAAGGGAATGTCTCTATTGGTGCAGTAGCCTTTTAACCAAATGTGGAGCTGGCGAATGCGACTGAACTTTACGTCACCAAAACAAGGAGGGGGGAGTGGGCCGGAAATGATTACCTGCTTCCCGGTCTTTAGCAGAGTGTCCACGAGGTGCCTAAAATCCATTTTGAGAGTCTCTGATTCTTGTTTTTTGATGTCGTTGGTGCCGACGTGAACAACGACTGCAGACGCTGTGTTGTGCTGCTGGGTCAGGTGCAGAGCGTTGAGTGTAATGTCCTTTACGCAGGCACCAGGATAGCAGAAGGTCCGGCCACCACTTACCCTCACATGTCGGACTATGTAGCTCAGCGTGTGACGTAAATGGTGACGTACCGAGGAAAGCCATGGCTGGTCAGTCCTTCGGCGATTCTCTCGTACATCGGCCCGTCCTTCACGGTTCCCGTCATCTGACGGTTAATGGCCTCCTCGTTAGCGAGGGCAAGGAGGGCGCGTTTCCTGTTTTGAAGTCCACGCCAGTGGGTCGAACGTGCGGCGTCATCAACAGCCCCTCCCACAAGTCATCATCAGACCCTCCCGAGGCGGAAGGGCACCTCGCTTTTTAGACCAAAACCATTCCGCCAATATGACTACCCTACGAGGCGGAAAATTGGGCACCTCGGATCAACTTGCCAATCCAGCTCTGTGTGTCTAAACACTTGCAGCTTGCCGGCAAAACGGCCCAACATTTGCTGAAAATCTGGCAGTGTAAAAGGGGCTTGTGAGGTCATGATCTCAGACTGAAGCAGCTTCTCATTTCTAACTGGTTCACCGGCTGAAATAACAACTGTCACTGAAGTGTTTGACCAGCTGTGGTTAGCTAATGAAGCTACTGTAACGTTAGCTTCATGAGATGGTTGAAAATGCCGCCTCCAGCTGAACAAGAACCCTGAAAGGGTCTTATATGTTTGGTGCCTACATACATAATATCATGCTAACAGACCGAGGCTGGCATATACTGTATGTATATGGACATAAAGGAGCAGCATCGTAGAACCAGTTAGTCCCAGTATTATCAGTATGATGGGGACAAATGTGAGATCAAACCTCTATTTAGTTTCAACAGAACACTGTTTTAATCTGTGTATTTAAAGCAGTGTTTTCACTGTTAACATGACAAAAGACAAACAGATTTTAGGATGAGGACTAACTGATGTATTTGGCAGACCTCTGGCTGTCTCTGATCGTGTTGGCTGGAGTTCAGCAGAGAGCTGCCAACATGACCCAGGACTCTGACAACATCCAGGACCACAGTGGTTTATATATCACACACTGCCAACTGTTATAACCACACAAATCGACACCCTGATCTTCTGTCTCCTGCCTTTAAAAGCAGCATGTCAATATATTAAAAATGCTGAGTGTATTACATGAGATTACTTAGAGGAATACTTCAGCCCTCAAATGAGCATTAGTATATCAATTACTCACCCTGTGTCACACTGAATTCTCTCGTGCCTCCACGGTGAACAAAGAATCCAAAAACTGAAAGAATCTTGATGAACTGAAGTTATGGTCGACCACATCAAAACTTCCATTTACAAACTTTTATACAGCTCGTGCAGTATAATCCAGGTCTCATTTATCATGTAATATGCTCAGTACTTCCCAAACAGACGGCCCTCGGAACCTTACTGGAAGAATGTTTTCCAAACTTCATCTTTAATCCTCAACTTTGACCTGCAACCCAACCCTCTGGTCGCCCTGTTTGGCACTACCAGAGAGGACGATGTATACTTGACTCTGATCCAATGGCGTGCGTTGTCTTTCACCTGTCGTGCCCAGTGGCTGAGGGACATTATGTCCTGCCTTAATCTTGAAAAGATAAGCTACTCAGAGAGAAATTCCCAAAAGTTTGTGGCCCCCCTCTGATGTACGTCCAGAGCTTTCAGTTAAGATGAAGATTTTGTGTTTGTTTCTTGTTCTTGTTGCTTTCTGTCAGTGTGTACTCTGATAAAGTGCCCCATTATCCTCAACCTGCCTTTTACATATTAATCTCTCCTTCTTGATTTTAAAAATAAACCTGACGACTTGTATTATTGAGGAGTTGGAGGGTTGTCTTATAAACAACATTCCGGCTGTTCTTTGGGGTTAATGGGAATTGGGATGATTGTGATTGGATTTCATGCTCTGTTCCTTGTCCTGTGGACACTCGGTGTTATTTTATTACTTAAGAGCAACTGGCCAGAAGATCTGAGTAATCTTGGGTTATAAGTTCAGAAATATAAGAGGGTGCCGTGCCATGGAGGGCTTTGAATGTTCACATGAAGATCTTGAACTGAATCCTGCAGCGTACAGGAGGCCGATGTTAGTCAGTCAGAACGGGGACAACATGCTGTCTTAGTTTAGTGTTTGTTAAAAGCCTGGCTGTTGCATTTTGAACCAACCTGTGTCAGGCAGCTGCAGACGTGCTTATACAAGAAAATAAGGAGTTACAGTAGTCCAGGCGGGAAGAGATAAAGGCGTGGACGATGCACTGAAACGACCATCATCAAACAGAGGAAGTGGACTCCAACACCACTGATCGCCCACCTACAGTGCAGTCTTGAGATTCCTCCCTACACGACTTAACACCCATTCACATCTAGACCAATCTGACCATGACGACACACAAGATGGCTGAGTTGGTCAACGACTCACATGTGACCTTAACGACTCTGTCAGGGTTCACACTGACACCAGTCGGTTAGAACTGAAGAAGCCTCTTGGATGAGAGGCGAAACGTCTTCAAGAAACTCATGCAGGTCCAGTTTCCTACGATACAGCACTTATGACTCCCTTTACTTCAATTCATGAAGAACTTTCTCCTTTTTTGGATCCTTCGTTCTCTGTATAAGCATGAGAGAAATTCAACATAACACAGGATGAGGAAGTGATATACAAACCAAAAGACATCACCCTCCCGCTCTGATTCAATCGAAGACGATCTAATGTGTTGTCATTTACTCTGAGATGTTACATATATTTATGTTATATGTTGAATTTGTCCGTCTGTCCCCTCAGTGACCAACTACAACTTTGACAAGTCCAAGCAGTGCATCGGCGCCATGACAATCGAAATCGACTTCCTGCAGAAGAAGAGTACCGACTCCTCCCCCTACGACTCGGACAAGATGGCCGCCGAGTTCATCCAGCAGTTCAACAACCAGGCCTTCTCTGTTACCCAGCAGGTTCATATTCACACGCCTCAAAATATCCAACACACAGATGCACAGTGTGTGTGTGTGTGTGTGTGTGTGTGTGTGTGTGTGTGTGTGTGTGTGTGTGTGTGTGTGTGAAGGCAAACACACACACTGTGCTTTGTTCTTGCTCTCTGACGCTGCCTCTGCAGGTTGTTTGATCCGCCTCTTGCTTTCCTCTGTCTCTCAGCTCGTCTTCAGTTTCTGTGACAAGCTGTTTGGTTTGGTGGTTAAAGACATCGAGGCCATGGACGCCAGCATCCTCAAAGGAGAGCCGGCCTCTGGAAAGAAACAGAAGGTACCTGATGGCGTGCACAGCTCGTAGCAGCTCATCTCGCCTCAATGCAGCTCTGTTACCTGTAAACTGGACGAACACACTGTCACACCTCTGTAATTAAACTAATAAATATTAGAGAAATTTAAGGGCCCGCATATCATCTGAAGCATTACAGTGACACACACCGTTAAATAATCTGCCATATGTTTACCACACACCACTGCTGCTGCTCGGTGAATAATTAATTTCATGTTTAAGCATCATGTTGATCCTCCACATACACCATCCTGACAGCTGCTGTCACTGCGGTACAGAGGAGCAACTTACCCCCAATTTATTGCATCATACTCATTATTTATTCATGCACTCTAATAAGGAGGCCCGTAAGGACCAAACACTGCACTCCAGAAAAATGCACTTTAGATCTGAAGATGCAGCAGTTGCTTAAATTTAAATTTGCTCCCAATTTAGAATTTAAAGGAAAATAATAACACATACAAATTAGTTAAAGATAAAAGTAGTTAAAAATCAGAAAAATTGTGTTGAATTAGTTGCACTTTGGGGGATTTTTGCAGCGTTCTCCTTGTTCTCCTTGATGTTTTTTTAGTGTATAATTACCTGAAAATAAGAATCATTGTGTTTTTGTAACCTTAAACTGGGTTCAGACGACAGGATATCAGCTGATTATAGCCCAACATGGCCATCCTACGGTTGGATAAATAATCTCTGGGTCATGGAGGGACATCAGAAATGGAAAACAAAGATGAATGATTTGTTGCCATTAAGGCTGAAAATAAATGAAGCTGTTGAATAAGGTGTGAATGCTCCTCTCTGACTGTACCTCTGCTCTCTCTGACAGATCGAGTGCGGGCTGATGGTCGGAAACAGCCAGGTGATCTTTGAGAAGGCAGAGAGCTCGTCCCTCACACTAGTTGGTACGTTCCTTATTTCCCAAAACCTAACTGACCTCAGGAGCTGGGGCTGCTTGCAAAAAATACCCTTAAGTCTTCTCCTTAAGGTTTTCCGTAGATGGTCACCTAAGTATTTATTTTGTAGTTTGTTCTTTCTATGATTGTGTTCCTCCAGAAGTTTAATCTTTTCCTCCTCTGACCAGTATCGGTTTTTTTGCCTTCTTTTCTTTTGACATGTTTTCACCATCTAACTATGAGACAATGTTTGTGAGACGATAACAGGCGTCACAGCGCGAGTCCAAGCAAATAAGCAATCTGCATGGAAACTTTTACAAAGGAAATCTTTGAAGGGATTCTGTGCAACTGTCAGTCCCTCCGTTAAATAGAAATTAAGCCTTAAGTGTCACACTTAAGGAGAAAACTTAAGGTGTTCTGTGCAACTGGTCCCTGGTTTATAACCTCTTCCACTCCACCCTCCCTACAAAGATCCATTCTGTCTTCTTTTAGGGGGGGCAGGTGATCTTTATGAGGAGATGTCAGGTCAACAGTAGTACCACATTAAGACACCACGAACACCGTAGAAAAATACATGTTGTGATTTGGAAACAAAAACTTTTGGTACTTGAAGATTTCTGTAAGAATTCCTTTTTTTTTCGGCGATTGAATGGCGAGAACTTCTGCTCTGGAAACTGCTGAGAAACCCCCTTATTGTCAAGATACCTATGAAAGCCAAACATCCTGTGAATGTCCGAGGTCTCCAGTTTGTGTCTGTAAAGTTTCACAAGGCTGTGATTATCCTAGAGGTCACTACAGGTCATTTGATACAGTGAGGTCAAGTTTAAAAGACAAAAATGGTTTTACTACGGTGAAATAGCTGCTATGGTGACTAACAGCGTCACATGTGAAAAGAATGGGCTCATTAAATCCACAAGAGTCTCAGCTCTTCAGTCAGACACAATTTATGCAGTTCAGAGACTGTTTAGGCACCACGGCATGAAGAAATATAGTCCAGTGTAACAGCCAAAAATTTGTTCTGCATGAGAAAGCTGCATAATTTATGCGCAAATCTGCCCTGGACGAGCACAGAGTGGACATGTCTCTAAAGGAGAGACTGACAGGTACCCATAGACCCATCTTTTGTTCAGATATCTTGAGGTCAGCGGTCAAAGGACCCTCGACAATCCAGCATTAGATGGTTGGAATCAATGGAGTCCTTTTTTTCTTACAGTTTTATATGATACCAGAATCATGACTCCAGCTTTAAAACTGCCTACAGAGCAGCGAGGATGGGAGGTTAAGAGAAGGAAAATACAGGATGTCTCAGCTATTCTTGTTTTTAAAAGCTGAGAATTTGAAAAGCCGAACATCCTTCATGGTAAATTCAGAGAGCTGCAGATGAGGACCTGCATGTATCGGTCCTGCACCTGTTTCGTCCACAGGGTGGCAGTAAGAACACGTTACAGTTCTCTCACTGATGCATCATCTCCCACTGATCATCTGTCTGCTGAGGAAAAGGCCAAAAACTCTGTCAGACCAAACCTGATCTTAATTTGATGGTTTTTAATTCTTCATGAAGCTCCTCAGAAACCCTCCTCTCCTTTCCATCTGAACATCCTGAAACCTTTTCACAGATATCCTCCTCTGTCCTCATGGAGTCACCTGCTTTAAGGAAATATAAACGTATGAGTTGTATGAAGTAGTTTCCCTCGTGTCTTTGAACAGGTAAAGCAAAGACCAAGGAGGCTCGACAGACAATCATCAACCCAGACTGGAACTTTGAGAAGATGGGAATTGGAGGTCTGGACAAGGAATTCTCCGACATTTTCCGCAGAGCCTTTGCTTCCCGAGTCTTTCCTCCGGACATCGTGGAGCAGATGGGTGAGAAACCTCCTCACTCCTTTTTGTCACCTTTCAGAATTCATTAACTCCAGACTGCTTTAGGTTTTTTGGTCACTTTCTCTGCTGTCTTTTTATTGGCTCGTCACAAGTTGTCATTACATCTCTACTTTCCTGATGAGATCCAAAGCTGTCTGTCCACATATAACGTTTATGTGATGACAGACAGTTTTATTTGCTTTTGGGTTTTACTGTAAATTAAATGTTTTTAACCAACAATTGGATTTAATTATAGTTTTAGATAAAAAGTATTTTATTATATGGAAACATCTGGTCTGCATAACTTGACTTTGCTGGTAATTTGGTCAACAGTGTATTTTATCCCTGCTGGAGCCAAATGTAATGAACAGTAATACAGAGGAGGAAACAGGGTTAGTTACAGACGGACACCCACACACACACACACACACACACACACACACACACACACACACACACACACAGACGGACACTAAGATCCGATTTATTCCTGGTTTCATTTTATTAATCTGGTTCCTGCTCCCTCGAGCTTTGAGCATCAAACTATTTTATAACCTGCATACATCTCTCCCCTCGTCCTCTCCTCTCCTGCCTCGTCTCTGCTTCCTCCTCTCACTTCTTTCTTTCTGATCCTTCTTGCTCTTTTCATCTGACATTTGTTCTTTCCATTTTTATACCTCCACACCGACGATAGCCGCGGTCGGAGACATTATGTTTTCTGGTTGTCAGTCTGCACTATTGTATGTACTATTATTGTGAACGTGATATCTCAAGAACACTGCAAGGGAATTTCTTAAACTTTGGCACAAACGTCCACTTGGACTCAACGATGAACTGATAAGAAATTTAGTGGTCCAAGGTCAAATGTCAAGGTCACTTTAATCTCGTCTGTCTCATACTTGTGATTACGATATCTCAAGAACACCTTGAGAGAATTTTAAAAATTTGGCACCAACATCCAGTTCAACTCAAGGATGAACAGATTACATTTTGGTGACCAAAGGTCAAGGTCACATTTTATTCCCATGAAGGTGATATCCGGAGAACACCTTTAGGGAATTTTTACAAATTTAGCAAAAACTCAAAGATGAACTGATTAGATTTTGTTTGTCAACAGTTGCATTCTTCTAAATGGGATATCTCAAGAGAGGGGAATTTCTTCATATTTTGCACAAATGTCCACTTGAGCTCAACAGTGACGTGATTAAATTTAATCGGTCATAGGTCAAAGGTCAAGGTCACTGTAACCTCATCTGTCTCATTCTTGTGAACGCGGGTTAACTTTTGAAATTTGACATAAACATCCAATTCAACTCAAGGATGAACAGACTAAATTTTGTTGATCAAAGGTCAAAGGTCGTGTGACCTTGCAGCAGTCTCATCCTTGTGAAGGCCATGTTTTAAGAATACCTTGATGAAGTTTCTTTAAATGTGGCACAGACCTTCACTTGGACTCAACAACGAACTGATTAGATTTTGTTTTCTGAAAGGTCACGGTCACTGTGACCTCCTCTGTGACATTCTTGTGAATGGGATATCTCAAGAGCACTTACAGGGAATTTCCTCAAATTTTGCTCAAATGTCCTTTTGGCTTCAACAATGGACAAATTAGATTTAGGTGGTCAAAGGTCAGTGTGACCTCAGAAAATATGTTTTTGTCCATAACTGAAGAATTCAGACACTAACTCTGACCAAACGTGACACAAACGCCTAACAGGATAAAATAATGAAGGTCAAAAGGTCAGCCTGACTGTGACATCATCATGTTTTAACGTCATATCTCAGGAACAGAAGGGGAGACATTTGGTCAGATACTGAATTGGTGACTCTAATCTTGAAGCTGTGCTGATTGTATAGATCTTCATGTTTTCACTGACATGGATGGAGACTGTCAGAGACACTGGACTGGTGGGCGGAGTCATACAACCAGGGGGTGGTGATTCTAGTTCACTGTCCTTCCCTCCTTCTCCTCTCTTTGCTGTTTCTCATCACTTCCCTCTTCCTTGTTTCCAGGTTGTAAGCACGTGAAGGGCATCTTGCTGTTTGGGCCTCCAGGCTGTGGTAAAACACTGATGGCCAGGCAGATTGGCAAGATGCTCAACGCCCGCGAGCCCAAGGTCGTCAACGGTCCCGAGATCCTGAACAAGTACGTAGGAGAGTCTGAGGCCAACATCCGAAAACTGTTTGCTGATGCAGAGGAGGAGCAGAAGAGGGTGAGAGACGCTTAGTGTGATCTTCTATGTGCTTAATTTAAAAAACAACTGAATTAATAATTTTTAAACCTGACCTGTCTCCAGCTGGGAGCCAACAGCGGCCTCCATATCATCATCTTTGATGAGTTGGACGCCATCTGCAAGCAGAGAGGAACGGGCGCCAGCAGCACGGGCGTGCACGACACTGTGGTCAACCAGCTCCTGTCCAAGATTGACGGTGTGGAGCAACTGAACAACATCCTGGTCATCGGTCAGTAGCATCACAGGGAACTGATTCACCCCACTCATCATCCTCACCAGCTGTTTTATGCTTTATGCCAGTGGTTTCCAACTGGTCCAGATTTCACCTCAGTCATTAGTTCAAGGTCCACACGGTCATACTTGAGTTTGGCCACATTGTCGAGTTAGTTTGCAGTCTCTGTTGAGTAGCTGTCTGTTAGGCAGGATTTATACTTGTGTCAGCTCTATGCAGAGCTTACGTCATTGTCAGCATTTATACTTGTGCAGTGGTGTGTCTGTGTCACTCTGCAGTTACACCTCCAAGCCAGTAATCAGCGTCCAGGTTTCTGTGAAGTGCTGTAAAGATTTGCTGTGTCAAAACACACATTAAACACACATTAAACATGGCTTCATAGAGACAGTTTCAAACACCAATCAGCTTCACTATAACTGGCAGCATTCACAGACAAACACTTGTCTTTATCTGGACACATTTTCCATACAAATACAACATGCTAACATTATTAGCACAAGCCTATGGCATTTTACATTGTATAAATTAGCCTAGCAGCTAACGATCTTTTCCTCTTCTCATATAAAGCCAGGGACAACAGCAACATTTAACAAAGGTAACGTTACAAAATTCAGCTCCATTACAGCTCACAAGGTTCAGTGACAAAACAACTGTCTTATACTAAACATGTTTTCCAAACAAATACAACATGCTAACGTTATTAGCACAAGCCTATGGCATTTTACATTGTATAAATTAGCCTAGCAGCGAGCAGAGATTTCCTCTGCTCATATTTCAGCCAGGATAAATCACACACAGTGTGTGGAGGCTTTATTGTCTTCACAGTTTATTGTTTCTTATCTGTCAAATTAAAGTCAATCAAAGTTTAGTTTCCACTGTGGGAAATGGTTTCAGCTCACAGAGACAGACAGGAGGGCTGCGTCACAGGTGTAGTTATATTTCTGGGGAGGTCTGCGTTGACGTAGAGCCTATGGCGTAGGTACGGTGTTGATTTGACACAGAAGTATAAATCCTGCTTTAGTCACCCACTCTACAGCGAGACACAGCACTTCAAAATAAAAGCTCTGTGCCAGAAATTCACCGTACTTCAAAATGAAGTGTGTTTTTTACAAACTTGCCATGTTTGCGAGTCACTTGAGTCTATTCAGAATGGACCTGCATCCCCCGAGTTGGGAACCACTGCTTTATACTGATTGGAGAGCAGGGACCATAAGGCTCCTGAAGGACTCTGCAACACAACAATAACTTTAAAACATGCCACCGTTTGGGATCTGCTGTGAGCCGTACTCACAAATCACTTCTGTGAAACTGGTCCCAGACTGTAAAACCCCACAGTGATATTTATTGTCTGTGCACATTTGTAGTGTCGGGTGACACTTTATTTTGATAGAGATGCTGTATTAGAGCAGCGTGTTTGACTGCGCTCTCCACCAACACCATCGTAACAGCCAGTGAGGGAATACCAGCCCTCTGATAGAGCTCCACAGACACTGAACTCACTTTATGTTGGTTTTTCCTGTGATGTGTGGCCCATCTTCTGAGGTAAGGAGCAGAAAAACCTAAAAAATACTAAATGAAAGAAAGAAAAAAATACAGTCTAGTGACAACTTTGGCTCAGAAACAATGAACCTCATGTTCATCATGTAAAGGTGTGCTGTTGTGAGACTTGATTATTACCATGATCCCTAAAATTGTAATACATGGCCGCCTTTGTGGGCCAGTTCACGATTTAACGGTAAACAGTTTATGTGTTTATAGTATATGTAGGTGTATGTATCTGCTCGTGTTTAATTCATATCACTCTTCTTTTGATTTTCTTCACCTCAGCTTGAAAAGTGCTCAATAAATAAAGTTATAATTAATATTTTTATTTGCATAAATTAGCCTAGCAGCTAGCTGAGTTTTCCTCTACTCATAACTTAACAAATTACTTGTATTATTTATTCTTCTTAAGACTCACTGTTGGTTAAAGTTACTGTATCTCCTGACAGAACAGCTCGGTTGAATTTCAGCCTGCATGACGTCATGCACAGACGTCAGTGTGATCACCATAAACATCAGACGGTATCAGTGACACGAGTCCGCCCTCCTTCTGTCCTCTTAGTCTCTGTTGTCTCCTCCTCTGCAGGTATGACCAACAGGCCCGACCTGATCGATGACGCTCTGATGAGGCCCGGCAGGTTTGAGGTCAAGATGGAAATCGGTGAGTGTTTTAGAAGCAGATAAGTGCAGTACTGTAAACGTCCATCATGGAGGAGAAGCTCCTGGACCAACTGGTGGTACTCCCCATCATGGAGGAGAAGCTCCTGGACCAACTGGTGGTACTCCCCATCATGGAGGAGAAGCTCCTGGACCAACTGGTGGTACTCCCCATCATGGAGGAGAAGCTCCTGGACCAACTGGTGGTACTCCCCATCATGGAGGAGAAGCTCCCGGACCAACTGGTGGTACTCCCCATCATGGAGGAGAAGCTCCCGGACCAACTGGTGGTACTCCCCGTGATCCAGCCTCTTTTTTAGGGTCTCATGTACCCACACAGATCTCTGTTTATCTGCTGACAGCCTCTCACCCTCAACCAGAGCTACAGACAGTACCCTCTGCTGAAACATGTCAGGAACTACACACTCATTACTGGAGGATACACAAACTGTAGATTGATGACACAGGAAGGTTAGGGTGAGGAGGTGATGGGGTGGTTGCCTGGCAACAATAAAAAGGTGCAGCAGGGATTTTTTTTACCAGTAGCACTCAATTTAAAAAGAAGAAGGCAGTTTGGTGTGCCTCATGTTTTGCAACCTGCAGAACGCTTTCTGTGTGGGAGTTAGAGCAGTTTAGCCAGCATGCTAACGCTAACAGAGTAGCTAATGCTGCTTCACAGACACCGTGCTTTTTGTACTTCTCTTGTTTTCATGAGGAGCCACAGTGGACAGTTTTATTTATTCATGTATTCAGTCATAGTTTTGATCAGTCTGACAGACTTTTACTACAGTTTGTCAGTTTCAGTGCGCCATGATGTCAAAACTCTGTGTGTCTGACACCAACTGCTGACTGCTGTCATAAAGCAGGATATGCTTTCATATAGGATCTTTGTTGTTTTTTTACTGAAATGCAGTACAGTTAGTGTTGTTCACTCACTTCCTGTGCTGTATATTAGTTTTTATGTATTTCCTGTATGTATTTTTTTTGCTATCAGCCTGAAGTTAAACTGAATGTGGAGATCATCCATGTTAGCGCCATGTTCCTAATGAACCCTTTTATGCATTTATCACCTCCTCTGCTCGTTCTTTGCTCCCTTCTTTCTTTCTTTCATATCATCTCTAACCAAACCTCTCTCCTCCTCTGTCTCTTGCTGCCTCGTCCTCTCACCTCTAGGTCTGCCTGATGAGAAGGGGCGTGTCCAGATCCTGACCATCCACACCAACAAAATGCGAAGCTTCAACCTGCTCGCTGGTGACGTCAACATCAAGGAGCTGGCGGCCGAGACTAAGAACTACAGTGGTGCCGAGCTGGAGGGGCTGGTCAGGGCCGCTCAGTCCACCGCCATGAACCGACACATCAAGGTCACTCTGCACTTTTTCAAATATGCCACGTTTGCATTAGGGCGGGGGCGGGATGATACTGAAGAGAGAGGAGCCAACTGAAACATTTTTTACAAATAAAAACATGTAAAATAAGATGCTGAAAGGCACAAAGTTAATGTGGTCTATAAGATGACAACATCATAACAGCTCACACAGACAGTAGGGAATGAGGATGTTCTGCCATCAACAGCAAGTCGGCCATTTTGGATGGATAAGGGTCAGAGTGCCATCCACTCGCTGTTCACTGTAAGTGTCAAAAAGAACTGCAGAACTTACAGGAAACACTTCTCAGTGGATGAGATTAAAAATCTATGACAGAGTCAAACACAAAGGGAGGTTAACGTTCTGTGTTTTATTTTTTTTTGGCGAGATACTAGAAGATTAACGATGCACTGATAGCCGGTGTTTTGTTAGCATTCAGTTAGTTTAACATTAGCTAATTTATCTTTGTCCAGATGACTGTGTAGCTGCCATTTAACCTGCATATCTGAAGGTCTCGTTTGTAAATTGGACGTGGGCCTCCGAAGATAGCTCGACCACTTGGATCGGCAGCTACGCGCGCTTATCTTTTCAAGATGGCGCCACCGTCCCAGAAGGCTCTGCAGTTCCCATTCCTTATAGACCAAATCACAATGTTTGTTTACAGTAACTTTCAGGGAGAAAACACCCGCCTCACGTGCATAAAATGAAATGGCGCTGAGGACACGCTGCCTCCATTGATTAGTTTTTAGTCACCTTAAAAAGGCTGAAAGAAAAAGTCAATGTCAGTTTAAGTGTGTGTTATATTTAGAATATTTTCACTGCTGAACCTTGCCTACAGCCAGCGTTTTCCTGCGGGGAACTGAAGCCAAAATATCAAAGCCACCAGACTCCATTAACAAAAACAGTAATGTTACAGAGCCCTGTGTTGCTGGTCTACTGCTGCCTCCATCAGTTAGTGTGTGAGGTAAAGCTGAGAGACTTTACAAGTATAGTGTACACTTACACTGATATTGATTATTTTAGGTGGCTGTCATTTGTTTCCCTGCAGCCTCGTCCACAGCAGCACATTGTTTAACTTCTGTGGCAGCAGCAAAGCACCATGGTAAATAAAATCAGACAGGTCAGACCAGCGTGTTTAACTGTGTATCTTTAAATGTTACAGTTACGGCAGTTTGCCAGTTTCACATGTCACTGCAATTCAAATCAATCACCAGTTTTCTGACTGGAAGTGAGTTGTCAGAGCAACGTCATGATGATTGGGTCTATAGTGGTCAGCAGAAAGTAAACATGCCACCAGATTAGCGTTAGTTTACCAGGGCAACATTATATCAACTCTTTACATCACCCAAAGCATGATGGGAACCAGGGCGGTAAGATTTCCAGAAAGCAAAACAATAGGAGTGACAGTCATGAAAATGAGCCTTTTGTTTGTGTGAAAGTTCATTTATGATCTTGGGAATGGTCATTTGACAAAATAATCTCAAGTCAGGGACTTTTTCTGGAACTTTCACCCACATCTCACAGTAAGCGTAATAAGTTGAGTGGACATTGAGCTGGTTCAGTTGTCATCACATGACCTGGGGTCTCTTTTTAAAACAACCCGTAGGATCCATACTTCAAAAAAATATTTGACGATTTCTACAATCAAGCTCACCATCTGCGTCGCCAATTTCCTGTCTCCAAAATGTTTGTCAGCATGGGTCAAAGTTTCTCCCATCAAGTCTGTTTTTATACATCACAACTTTTGTGTGGGAAGTGGTGTGCGACTCTGTCAGGCCTCGTTTTGTGCATGCACAGTTTTATAAATGAGACCCCTGGACTAACTTTATGACACGTTGGTCCACTCCATGACTCAATGAAGGCCTCAGAAAAAGCTGGTGGGTGGACGTTGAGTAGAAAACAAGTCCCAAAAACACCACATTTCCTCATAAAACTTGATAGTGTGGTTCCTTTTATTAAACTCCTGCCTCCTGAAGATTTATTCTTTCAGACTCTGAGGCACTCCAGAACAGAAGACAAAAGGTTATCTTGAGGTCTGGAAAGTGAAGCCAATACTGAAGTGCCTTAAGCATGCATTCCTTCTAATGTCCAGCAGGGGGCGACATCTGATTGTACACAAGTCAGTAAGACAATGAGCCCTCTTCTCACTTGATTTATGACCTCAGTAAACATTTTCCTGATGAGTTAATGGTCTCAGTGTCTGGTTCAAGTTTCCTTCAATACAACATGATGTTCACTTTGTAAATTACTGTTCCATTTAGAATAAAACAGACCTTAAAGCATGGGACACTTCAGACTGAAACCAAATGTCCAGACCTCACCACACCTGCAGACTTGTGGACTTTATGGGTGCGTTCCCGGGATGTCTGGGAGTGCTGAGGGCTCCAAATCACAATTCATCCGGTCCACAAGGGGCCTAAAGCGGACTTTCTGTAGACTCCCAGAGAGTGTAGTGCACTGTAGCCTGTTAAAACTCAATCTGAATCTTGCAGGCCAGAAATAATATTCAACAAATATAGGCTAAATATAGGATATAGGAAATATAGGCTGTAGGGTGGAACCAAAGTGCTTTGCGTTGTCAAATATAAGGGCTAGAAAAGAGGCCGAAAAACAACAAAAGAAGATCTCTTTATGTAACTTAACAGGCCTACACAATTTATTTAGTCACAGCCTGGTCTTTATTTACTATAATCTCTGTATCTGAGTGTCTGCAGTGTGTATGTTATACAGACATTTATTGTGTTTACTCACAGAATGACCCTATACAGAGATTTATATCTTGTTATCTGCAGGGACAGATGAGCAGACACAATATGACAGCAACGAGTGAAACAGATTTTAGGCCTGTATATCAGCAGCTTGTGGTCTCAGCCCTCGCAGACTTTACGTGATGACGGTGAACTCGTCACAGTATGTACGACTAACTCTGCAAGGGCTCAGTCCACAAATCCAGAGGGTGGATATTTGGATGCAGCAATAGGATGTGGCAACCACACACCTCCACAGCTTCTCCCTTTTGTCCAAATATGGTCACTTCTGGCTCCAAAAAACAAGATGGCGACTACCAAAGTGTCAGACTGGAGGCTTCAAAACAGTAGTCCACAAACCTCTGGGTGACATCGCGATGGCTGAATCCACCTCTTTCAGACACATTTTATGAGCCAAAGATGATAAAACAGTTTTCACAGTTTTCTGAGTCGTACTCCTCGTGACGTGTAAACTGAACTTGGTGTTTAACCTGACGTTGTCTTGATGCAGTTGTTTGTGTCTGTTCTTCTCCAGGCCACATCTACAGTGGAGGTGGACATGGAGAGGGCCGAGAAGCTGCAGGTCACCAGAGACGACTTCATGGGGTCCCTCAACAACGACATAAAACCTGTAAGTACCAGGTCTCTGTAGAGTTTATGTCCCTGACGTTGTTTGAATCGGCAGAAATTAGTCGCTAACACTTCCTTGTGTCGTTCTCCAGGCGTTTGGTACAAACCAGGAGGATTATTCCAGCTACATCATGAACGGCATCATCAAATGGGGCGACCCGGTCACTCACGTCCTGGACGACGGAGAGCTGCTGGTGCAGCAGACTAAGAACAGTGATCGCACACCGCTGGTGGCTGTGTTACTGGAGGGTGAGAATCCACAAACACACACAGGAAACATCACAGTAATTCAAAGTTTAGTCCGATTAAAGAGCTTCTTCAATCAGCCTGCTGTTTTCTGATATTCTCCGACTTTCCACAAGATTTAATACAGTTCTTTTAGTTTCTGTGATTCCAGAGCAGTGACATCCACATAAAGGTTGATTCAAATAGAAAACAGAAAATTAAAAAAGCATTAAGGGAATTCTGTCGTGACTCTGTGTCTCTCGCTAACTTTGCACTCACCTGCACCTGTTGTCGAGATGTTGGAACTGTACGTTTCCAGTTGTGGAATGCAACTAAATAAATTTACTTAAGTACTGTACTTAAGTACAAATTTGAGGCACTTTTACTTGACTTAAGTATTTTCTTCTCAGGCCACTTCAGAGGGAAACATTGTAAATTTTACTTCAATATATTTACCTGATACCTTAAGTTACTTTAATTAACATTTTTGCAGAAAAAAACATGACAAGAGTTTATAAAATATGATATGTTATAAATTAATCTACCTCAAAGTTGATACGAGTACAGCTGAAACGATTAGTCATTTAATCAATTAGACGATTGACCGATAGTTTATTAGTATTAGCATTAAGTAGTATTTTGATAAACAAAAAGTATTTTTTTGGAATAATTTTGAGGGTTTTTTGGTGTTTTTTTGTTTGTTTGTTTGTTTTTGGAATCATTTCGAGTTGTTTGGGGTGTTTTTTTCGTTTAAATAATTTCAAGTGGTTTGGTGTTTTTTTGTTTCTGTTTTCTTGGAATAATTTCGAGTTTTGGGGTGTTTTTTTCAATAATCTTGAGGGCTTTTCACAAAAAAATTTACAAAGAATTTCAAGTTTTTGTTTCTTTCTTTTTGAATGATTTTGAATTTTTGGGTTGTTTTTTATTTGTTTGGCTTTTGGGGGGGGAATAATTTTGAGTTTTGGGATGTTTTTTTTTTTCTTTTTTTTAATAATTCAAAGTTGTTTTGAGTGTTTTTTATAATTTTACAATTTTTGTTTTTTTTTCTTCCTTGTTTCATTTTTGTTTGCTTTTTGTTTTGTTGACTTTTCTGCATTGGGCACTTTAACTTCTTATACTTAAAGTACATTTTCCTGATTTTGATTAACTTAACTTGAGTGACACTTTCAATGCAGGGCTTTGACTCTTAATAGAGTTTTTCTCACAGTGTGGTGTTTGTACTTTAACTTAAGTACAGGAAGTGAATACTTCCTCCACCATGGTGCATTTCTACAGACCACATATGTTTCATTTGTATGTTTCATATGTGTCACATTAATGTTTCTACAGTAACGTAGTATATGAGCTGACTTTAGCCCCTGTTACACAGAGATGGCACCATAGAGCTGCTACAAAGTCCCTGCTATTAGCTATTAGCTAACTGCTACCAGCTGCTTTGAAAGTCTCCCACAGTGCTTCACACTTAAACCGTGTTGACAAAACATCACACCCACCGTGTCCATGGTCCGGTCCTCTCAGCTGTCCTGTTCATAGAGACGCTGTTTTGGCGCTGTTACTACCTCTGCTGCCAGCTTAAAGGCGAGACCACTCTGTGCCCCAGTCCTGCGATTGTATCTCATGTACAGAATGATGAGGTGATATAAAGGCGCAGTGTTTCCACTTTGAAAAGGCAGAGAAAAGGGGCTTCTGTCATGTGGAGGTGGAGGGGATGTTGGATAGCCCAACCCCTGCCAAGCTGCAGACCACAGTTCAAGACCAACAAACAACAAAACCAGTTGTAATTTAGTGAGTCATTGCTGTGTTTCCAGTGGCTTTTCAGCCCCCAAACATGAGTGTTATTTAGCAACCTGTTGTTTTTCTGCCGAGGATAGTGTCATGCATAGCAGTTGTTTTTCATCAAGACACCGCTGTGATTCCAGCAGGAACTGTGCCCCCCAAAACCAGATATTTTAGGCCAAAACATGATCTTTTCCTAAATATAACCAAGTGGTTTTTACCTAAAATCAACCACACATTAACCACAGTGTTGTTGAAAGTAAAACTGCTTCAAAACAGCGTTCAAATGCAACATATCTGTGGTTTACAGATACATACAATGCCTACATTTATTCTGTGGATTGGGTCAGAGATTCAGGGAGGATTCATGAGGCTCAAACCTCCCACAGCTTTTAAATGAACCTTATTTTGACATGAATCATTTCAACATTTCTGATGAACTTAAACGCAGACCACCTGAAACAGCCAGGAAGTTCATGCAGCTTGCCCTGATTGTTTTGCATGAGTCCTCATTTCCCCAGATCTCTACAGCAGAGGTGACGGGTGCAAAGTTATCACAGAGTCACAATAACCATATTTAAAGGACGAGCACCAGGCTGAAATAAAAATGCATTCAAATAAAGAAAAAGACCATTTGCACTGAACGACCCAAACTACAGCCCTGGTTTCACCACACTGAATAGCTCCACACGCACAAAGACATGCAGACAGTAAATTGTAGCCCTCCTCTGCTCTAACACCCCCCCCCCCCCCTCCTCCTCCTCAGGTCCACCCCACAGTGGGAAGACGGCCTTGGCAGCTAAGATTGCAGAGGACTCACAGTTCCCCTTCATTAAGATCTGCTCTCCAGACAAGATGATTGGACACTCCGAGATCTCCAAGTGCCAGGCAATCAAAAAGGTACGTGCTGCAGTGTGTTTTAACCCTTAGTGTGTGTCAGCAAACACTGAGACATTTACATTTAAACAGCGCCTCATGGAACTGTTGTCTCTCCTCTTCGTCCACGTCCTCATCATCCGTCCCTCATCTCGTCCTCTGTCTCAGGTCTTTGATGACGCGTACAAGTCTCAGCTCAGCTGCGTGGTGGTGGATGACATCGAGCGTCTGCTGGACTACGTGCCCATCGGCCCGCGTTTCTCCAACCTGGTGCTTCAGGCTTTGCTGGTGCTACTGAAGAAGGCGCCGCCAAAGGTCAGGGTTCATCTGAAGCTTGTTATTATACTGACAACAAATCACACGAAACGCGGTGGTTCCCAACCTAGTAGTCAATAGTGTTGGTGTAACATGTTACAGTAATATATTACATTTTAGCAGTAACGAGCGATGGCCGTGCCCGGAGGCATTATGTTTTCGGGTTTTCCGTCCAATCCTTGTGAACACAATATCTCAAGAACACCTCACGGGAATTTCTTCAATTTGGCACAAATGTTCACATGGACTAAAAAATAAACAGTTTGGATTTTGATGGTCAAAGGTCAGTGTGACTTTGCATCCGTCTCAGGCTGCTTTCACACCTGCCCTGTTTGGTCTGGTACAATTTAACTCCGGTTCGTTTGCCCCCTCAGTGCGGTTAGTTTGGGCAGGTGTGAACACACCGAAAACAACCGGACCGACACCTTCTTGAAGAGGTGGTCTCAGTCTGGTTACAAAGGAACTCTGGTGCGGTTGGTTTGTGGTGAGAACGTGTTCCGACCTGGATCTGAAGCAACTGCAGTCACATGACACATTGTTTGGGTTAAACATGAGCATGTTACAGTCCTGGAGGATTATTAATGTGCGCCTCCTCCTGTACTGCCTTAATATGCACATTCAGCACATCCAATGCATCAAAACATTGTTTTCTAGTTGGAGCCGCGCCTCGTTTTCAAACTGTATGCTTTGACTCAAATGAACAATGACAGCAATATAGTCCACGATGAGCAGCGCTAAAATCAACCTGCGTAGTTGTCCCTCCATTGTGACATTAGAAAGTGTCACATTTATCTTGACAGTGTACTCTTCTTCAACGTTTGCTTTACTTCCTGGATTTTTCCCACATGGAAATTCTGACCAATCAAGAGCAGCTTTCTGACACAAGGCATTTGATCTGGTCCACTTGTAAATGCTGCCATGAGAACATGAACCAACTCTAGACAAAGGGCCACAGGATGGAAATGAAACTGCGACCGCTGCGGCAAAGATGTAACCTTTGTACATGGGGCCACTTCAGATCCATTGCTGTCAGTGTAGATGCTCAGAAGGTGCACTCAGAAGCGAGGGCGATGCCGTCGTGCAAGCGTTCACAAACGAGATAAACAATCACAGCCGGCAGATATGAATCCTTTCTTCTGTAAATATCAGTCTGCCGTAAATATGAAGGAGAGGATCATGATTTTAGAGCTGTACAACCTGTCTCACTTAAAAAACACCTGAAAGAAGATGCCCTCTGGATTTCTGGTATGTAGACTGCTGTATGGTGCTGGTTATTGTCGTTTAGCAGCGTCAGGCTCAACCTGACGTCCTTTGAAAGTTGGCACAGAGTCAACACAAGAATAGCACCTTGCACCTGACCTTGCATTTTCCAGGTGGTAAAAGGTGTGCCATGTCCTGGCCCTCATAAGGCAGCAGCAGATGACCTTAGCTTAGCATAGCTTAGCATAAGAGATGGAAGCATCAGGAAACAGCCACGTGTTTAACCTGTACAAAAACTGGGATGCTAGTTGTTTCCCCCTGTTTCCAGTCTTTATGCTAAGCTAAGCTAACTGGCTGTAAATGTGAGTGTGGATCTTTTCAAAGAGGTATACTTTAAGATGGCAGCTGTGTGTTATGTAATAATCAGAAAATAATCAAATATTACCTCATCATATTTTATTTCCTGTGTCTGTGCACATTTTCCTTATTGTTTTATTGCATCAGCAAATAATTACATTTATCTGGAGTCCTGGATATCTCTCTATCTTTCTCTTTTTAATTAGATCAGCAGAGGCTGGAACAGTATGTTTGTTTGTCTCAAAGTCACTAAACCATGAGCCAGAATAAATCTGCTGAAATGAAAATCCACACCGTGCCTGCGGTCGGCGCCGTTAAAACTCATGAGTTTTACATTTTGAGCTCGTAAACGGACAATTAATCTGCACTCATCACGGAAATCGACTGGAGCGTTTGCCATGTGGTGTAATTAACGAAGGACAAAAGAAAGCATTTGTTCCTCCTGCAGGGTCGGAAGCTGCTCATCATCGGCACCACCAGCAGGAAGGACGTGCTGCAGGAGATGGAGATGCTGGATGCCTTCAGCACCACCATCCACATCCCTAACATATCTACTGGGGAGCAGCTAGTCGACGCTTTAGAGGTATAAACACACACACACGCACACACACACACACATAGGCCTTCACTTTAAAGTAGTCAACACATTTAGTTGCTTGAAGGTAAAGATCGTCAGCTCACACAAGGACACACAGATGAATGTGGTAAATTATACATCACCATCCCCCCATACTCAGGAGCACACACACATACATATACACACACACACACACACACATACACACAGCCTTGAAAGACCCGACTGTGTGTCCTCAGTGTGTGTGAGGAAAAAGCTATCTTCACTTAAGGTACAGAAAGAAGTGGCTTAAACATAATTAGCAGGATGTTTACACCGACAGTTTTTCTTTATTTTCCTTTCTGGGTCGGAGGTTGTGGAGGCAGCGCTGAGAAGCTCCACCTCTCTCATGTCTTTGTTGTGTTTGTAGCTGCTGGGGAGCTTCTCAGATAAAGAGCGTGCCAGCATCGCGCAGCAGCTCAAAGGGAAGCGAGTGTGGATCGGCATCAAGAAGCTTCTGGTGCTCATCGAGATGTCGCTGCAGGTACAGAAGACTCATGTAAAGCAGCGCGCACACGCTGTGATGTGATACACTGCAGGGCTGATGTGTGAGGTGTTAGAGGATACATTTACATACTGAAGTAAAGAAAAGAAGAACGAGGGTAATTACAGTCAGAAGCTTTAACAGCCGAGTAAATGTGAACACATACGAGGAGTTTAACTCAGTTTTTATTGCTGTCAGTGTACAAACAGAAATAGGCAGACAAACAAGGACAACAAAGCTGAACAGGTTAACATGAACATTTGACTACTGTGTACAGATAAAAATATAAAGAGTATCTATATATAAATACATAAACAGCAACAAAATGTAAACAGTAATACAAAAGTGCAACAAGCCAGTCATCTTTGATGCTGAAATAAACAAGATTTCATGACTAGTTAAAGCCTGTCCATATATGATAGCGTATTAGGACCACTGTCAGTAAAAAGGACAAACAGAGCCTGGGGCGTGGAGTAATATTATGTGAGTATTACAAGAAAAAACTCGGTATATTCAAAATAATGTCCTGTATTTTTGAGGAAAAAATTGGATATTCTCTAAGATAAAGGTCACAAATTGATGGGAAAATCATCGCAAATTTACAAGAAAAAATTCTCTGAGATTATAAAGTCATACATTTATTTGAAAAAATTCAGAATTTCCAAGATGTATCTTGTAAATGTATGAGAAAAAAACTAAAATAAAGAAAAAAAAACATAAAATTATGTGGGGAAAAAACCCTCAGAATTACCAAGATTGAAGTTGTAGATTTATAAGAAAAAACTCTTTCTTTCTTAGAAAAAAAAATCTGAAATTATGTGAAAAAAAATCTTAATTTCTGAGAATAAAGTTGTAAATTTATGAGAAAAAACTCACAAATTAATAAGAAATAAAATGACATTCCTACAGATGATAAAGTCATGAAATTGAGATTAAAAAAAACCTCCGAAATCATTTGAGATTGAAGTTACAACTTTATGAGGAAAAAACATTCCCATAGATTATAAAGTCATACATCTATGAGAAAGAAAACCCAAAATAGTAAATTCACGAGAAAAAAACTCACAAATTTCTGAGAAAAACAACATTTCCATAGATTATAAAGTCATAAATTTGTGAAAAAAATATCTGAAATTCTCTGAGATTAAAGTAAAAAATTTACAAGAAAAAACTTAAAATTAAAAAAAAATTCTGTGATTATAAAGTCATAAAATTTTGTGGAAAATATAGAATAAAAAAACATATTCATTGAGATTAAAGTTGTAAATTTATGAGGAAAAAACTTTTATTATAAAAACATTTATTTATTAGAAACATTACATTTATTAGAAAAAAAGGAATATTCTCTGATATTATGAAGTCCTAAACTCAAGTGAAAGAACCCTCAGAATTTCTGAGATTAAAATTGTAAATGGGTGAGAAAAAAAAATCTCAGATATTGCTGAGATTAAACTCGCAAATTTACAAGGAAAAAAACTCATAGATTTATAAGAAAAAAAATACTCTGAGATTCTAAAATCATAAAATTATGTGGGAAAAAAACTCACAAATTTATAAGATTAAAACATTCTCTGAGATCATAAAGTCATAAATTGTGAAACTATACCTTTAAGGTTAGTGAAGCTGCTCTGTGCTCTGATGGCTCCACAGAGGCACCAGCTGTGGTCGCTGACAGATTTGTGATGTGACTCAACGTATTGACTTTTTCTGATTATATACACAACGTTTGTTTCTGCTGACGACAGACTGCTCAGTCCGTCGCACCATGTTTTCTCTCTCCGTCTTTAGATGGACCAGGATTACAGAGTGTCCAAGTTCCTGTCTCTGCTCCGAGACGAGGGGGCGTGAGTACAACCGCTCTGCATCAATCACAAGTCATTTTCACTGCTTGTCAACAGCCTCCATCAGCTCACACCCTCTTCTTTTATTCTCATCTCCATCTGTTTTCATGTTGTTCCTTCAGCTTGTTTCCTCCTCTGTCAGTATATATTATTATTTCTATTAACACCATTGACAGACTGTACTGTGAGCAGTAACGTCACACTACAACACATATTGATTGACTCCATTAACGCTGTACACACAGAGCAGACTCAACAGTGCAGAAACAAAAAGGCTAATAACAACCAGTCACCACCTATTGACCTTAACGGCTTTATTCTGCAATCACCAGGGTGAACGAAGGCGATCAAATCCGAATTTAAGCTGTCGGTCTCTGACGCTGTTCTCTGGTAAGGTCACCAGCAAACCAGTGAGAGTAGTGCCACTAGTTAGAGGAGTACAAAACCTGTAGCATTCCTATTAGCTATTAGCTATTAGATTAGCATTTACATTTATTTTTACAGGTTTTTTTTTGTGCAGTAGCAGCTTCAAATAACTGTTTAACAACTGTTTCAGGGTGTAGAAAACATTTTACATGAAAACATTCACATTGAGTGTACAAATTTTTCATTTTGCCCAATCATATCTCCTCATATCAAAGCTTAAAGCGAGGCTAAAGCTATGTAACTTTGGCTAACAGTGTATAACTTTAGCTAATGCTATGTAACTTTAGCTAAGGCTATATCTTTGGCTAATGCTGTGCAACTTTGCGATATAACTTTGGCTAAAGCTATGTAACCTTGGCTAACGGTGTATAACATTGGCTAATGCTATTTAACTGGCTTATGTCATGTAACTTTGGCTAATGCTGTGTAACTTTGGCTAACATTGGCTAACACTATGAAACTTTGGCTAACGCTATGTGACTTTGGCAAACGCCATGTAACTTTAGCTTATGCTATGTAACTTTAGCTAATGCTATGTAACTTTGGCAAACACCACGTAACTTTGGCTAACGCTATGTATTCTTGGTTAATGCTGTGTAACTTTGGCTAACGTATGTAACATTGGCTAATGCAGTATAACTTTGGCTAACACTATGTAGCATTGGCTAATGCTGTGTAACTCTGGCTAGCGGTATGTAACTTTGGCTAATGGTATGTAACATTGGCTAAGTGCGCGCGCACTGGTCACGCTCATAGACGTCGCTCTTTACTAGATACGTTTGGCACGAACCAGATTCCAGCGACACTGGAGCGGAACGTCTGACTCTGAGGTAAGTGCAACTTCTTTTTTGGGCAATAGCGCCCATGCTAACTGCGGCCGTGGACACAGTATCTCACTGCGCTGTCTGCCCCCCTTCTCGGGAAGAGGAACGGCTGCACCGCGCACGTCTCGGTTCCAGAGTTTCAGTGACGAGAGCGGCCACGCTGCTTCATTATCACCGCGCATTCAGAGTCCTTGCAGGCACACAGTACAATCACCTGTTACCATACCAACGAGCTGACGCGGCTTATTATTTCATATTCTCCTCTCCTGGGGCCTCATTTATTACAGCGTGTAAAAGTCCTCTTAAATTTCACTTACGACGAAAAGGCAAAACGTGCGTACGACCAAAATATATACACTCTTTTCAGATCTATCAAACTCTGCGTACATACGGCTGCACGCTATTCCCCGTGATAAATCACACCGCGCCGAGAAAAGTGTGGATGTGAACACACCTCGTTTCCCGCCTTGAACACGCCCGAACATAACCATAGCCTATATGGTCAATGCAAATCAGTACGTGCATATTAAGTAGCCATGTGCGCTCTGGGATTTTGTAGAGTGACGTCAGTGTAAGACGGTGAACACAACAGACGGAGAGAGCATGGAAGAAGCTGAATTTCTCTCAAAGCGAGATACACAGCAATATCGGGAAATATCAGTCAGAAAATGATCTTGCATTGATTTAGGCTACATTTTGTGATGAATTGGGCCGCAGCAAATTTAGGAATCTTTATTTATTTAGGCTATTTTCTGCAGTCACTGTAGAAAAAAAAAATAGAATCAAAACATAACACTCCCAAATCCAAATAAGGGAGCAGAGAGAAGAAGAATCGTAATCTGACCCTTTATCCCAAAAAATCTTTTTTTAAGATGTTAAAACAATATAAAGGGTTTCCACTTTGAGGGGTTAGGGTGAGTGAGTGAGTTTTTGGTTTTGTTTCTGAATTAAAATTAAAATATTTCTGATATGCCTTTGTAAGTTCTTATTTATCAACGTATGTTCATGTCCATGGTCCCAAAATGCACTTACTGTAAGGGCGATAGATCGTGCTTAAAAACGTACACACACATTAAAACCGCCGAGGGTCAGAGACTCTCCCACCACAGTCTCCTAAAATCCTGTGGGAAACACTGCTATGTGACTTGCCACTGAGGCCCCAAGTTACATTAACATGATGACAGTAAATGCAAAGAGAGAAGAGTCAGCAAATTAATCGGCAAATAACCTCAGTCGTATCAGTTAAGCACTAGTTTTTATGTAAAATCTGCAAACATTAGCTAATGTTAGCCATCATAAACTCCTGGTCATATGTTAGAGAGAGGCTGCATCAGTAAGGCCATTGACGTTACTGAACAGACCTTCGGTGCTTTGATTTCAGCCTGTAATTTGGAAGGATAAAAGCATACCTTAAATAGTCTCGCTTGTCTTTGACCTGCTCTTTGCCCCTCCATCGTCACATCTCTTTCATTAGCAAAATGGATTTTTACACATACGTAAAATTTGTACTCTCAGTGATGTGCTGCTACATTACCATTCATAATATTTGACTCAATGTCACATGACATATCACATGTCATGTGACATTATTACTCCCCCTCATCATTATTTTACTGTTGCAAGCAATGTTTTTTATATTGTAGCTCAACTGTTCCTGAATGAGTGATTCTGTAGAGTGTTAAGATTTGGATTTTTTTGTAGTTTTTATATTTTAAATATAATTGTAGTCCTGCAGGTTTCATGAGTCCGTCACACCAGCTCTAAATATAAATATAAATATAAATATAAATATAAATATAAATGTGAGGTCATTTATCCCGCTTATTTTTTTTGTTGAGTGACTCGAGCTGTTTGGTGTGAAAATCCAAATGTCTGATGTAACAAATCTTTCAACCTACCACTAAAACTGTATTTTTACTTGCACTTATTTTGAAGATGAACCCAACTCACTGCAATAACCATATTCCTACATAAAATCTACCTTTACTTACCTTTATACTCACCTGTAATGCTCAAGTAAAAAGAAGGTGGCTTGGCCAAAAACATTCTTAAATCTGGTCCTTGAAAAGGTCTTAGAAAAGCATTAAATTTTAAGTGTCTGATGAATGCCGACACCTTGAAAGCTCAGAGTCGATGGCTGGAGTGAAAGCCTGCAGGGCTCAGATGAAATCTGTCAGCACTATTTTTGGACGGTGTGTCGGAGGATTGAGGGTTGCCGTAGTGTGATGGCACCCCTCCATTTACAGAGTGCTGTAGTCTCCAAAGATCAGTGAGTGATGGTGTTGTGTTGTGGCTCTCTTCTTGTTTTATAGCCATTTAAATCCTGCTCGTCGTTTTTTATTTAACTCAAGACACCGCCCAGCGTTGTGCTGGTGTTGTGTGAGTACACTGGGGTTTGTGAGGGTTGCTTTAAAGGGACCATCTTAAAGGGATGGTTCGGATCTTTTGAAATAGGGTTGTGTGTATCCAGAAACAGTGTGTTACCTACAGTACATGTCAGTCAGTACTCCCCCAGTGTATACGCTATATTTAGCGTATCCTCACAGCTTTACCTTTCTGTCAGACAGCCATGACTGACAGGGAAGTGAAGCTGTTATAGCGCTCTTTTTAAAGCCAGTAATGTAACATCACTGAACACAGGAGCTGCTGTTCTACCGCTGCCTTGATAGTTTGTTTGTTTGTGTTATTGTGTGACGTCTGTGTTTAAAAGCGTTAGTTCAGATTCACGAAAGTTGCACAGTAACACAAACAAACTTAATGATAGAGGCAGCTGTAGATCTGCAGCTCCTAAAAATAGCCATGGCCTGAGTCTATCCGTCCCATTCTCATGAACACAGTATCTTAAGAACGCCTTGAGGGAATTTGATGGCATTTGGTACAAATGTTGATTAGGACTCAACAGTGAACTGGTTAGATTTTGGTGGTCAAAGGTTAAAGTCACTGTGACCCCGTTTGTCTTGTTCTTGTGAACACAATACATCAAGAATGCCTTCAGGAAATGTAATCAACTTTGGCACAAACGTCCACTTGGACTCATGGATGAACTGATTTTGGTGGTAAAAGGTCAAGATCACTGTGGCCTCATTTGCCTTATTCTTGTGAAGGTGATGTCTCAAGAACACCTACAAATTTGGCACAAGCCTCCGCTTGAATCTAACGATAAACTGATTAGACTTTGGTGGTCAAAGGTCAATGGCACTGTGACCTTGTTTGTTTTCATTCGTTGATGCAGTATATTAAGAATGCCTTGAGGGTATTTTGTTAAATTTGGCACTAACATCCACTTAGACTCAGTACTTAACTGATTGTATTTTGTTGGTCAAAGGTCAAGGTCACTGTGACCTTGCATCGGTCTCGTTTTCATGAACGCGCTCAAGACCGCCTTGTGGGAATTTCATCAAATTTGTCACAAGTGTCCACTTGGACTCAATGATGAACTGATTATATTTTGGTGGTCAAAAGTCAAGGTCACTATGACCCTGTTTTTTTCATTCTTGAATGCAATATATCAAGAACGCCTTGAGAGTATGTCAGATTTGGCACAAATGTCCACTTGGACTTAATGATTTGTGATGTTTTATGATGTTTTAGAGTTTGTAGCTACTTTGCAGTAGTTGCATTTGACTGTCTGACGATAAATAAGAACCTCAAAACCCTTAGTTCAAAAACCTCCGAACTGTCCCTTTAATATGGAGTCTCTCTTTCTGGGGGAAGTAACGCAACATGACCAACAGGAAACTGAAATAACTTCTGCTTCTCCCTCTTTCCAGTGACCGCAGCTTCTATGAGTAGAGGGGCTGGAGGAGTGAAGCATCTCACCACCAACAACACCCATCGGACAATTTGAGGAAGAGGAGGAGAAGAAGAGATCTTCCTCTTGTCCATCCACCCAGTGATCCATCCGTCCATCCGTCCGTCCGTCCGTCCTTCTATCTACTTAAATACCCACCTGGTCAAAGAGAGGAACACACGTCCTCTTGATCTCAGCATGTTTCTATAGGCAGTACCACTGTATCACCGTCCTCCTACTCTTCATCATCACCATCATCTTTACTTATTGACATATCACAGCAAACTACTGGAAGTCGTACTGTTAAAAATCTGTTATCTGTAAAGAAACTTGCAATAGATGATTGTAAAAAGTGCTGTTTTGTGCATCGTGCGTAAAAAAATAACAAAAAAAGAAAGTATGTTTTCAGCTCTTGTGTTTGTTGCATATCCCTCGTCCTGCTAAAGATAGTTATTGTTAGTACGATATGTATCCTCACAAACACAAGCAGAGTACACAGAAAACATCCAGACGTGACAAAGCCATCTGAATATTTAAGATGTGAATCCACGAGAGGCTTTTAGTGAATATGTAGTGGCTGTAAAAAGAAGCTGTTCTATGTGACAATGTTAACCCTTTAAAATCTACAGTATGTAACCTGTTCATGTTTGTACATAGTATATATAGAGACAAAATGCAGTATATCACAAGAGTAATTTAAACGGTCGGTCTCGAGTCTATTTGGTACTATATCAGTATGATTCTTCCTCCCTGAGACGTCACCAGGTTACTGTAATAGTGAAAGTAAATGTTGGATTGTTTCTGTGTGTGTTCAGTTGAGTCTAGCTAGTGTCGCTAAACGGCAGCATCAGTGTTAACGATTAAAAAATATTCTGCACTTTTAACATGGAGTCAAAGAACCTTTAGTATCTCAGCGGCTCTTCGTGGGAACTCGAGCTCGTGTGCATGTGTGAGGAACTAAACGCTGCATGTGTCCAGTGTGATAGAGCGTGTGTGTGTGTGTGTGTGTGTGAGTGTGTGTGGTGGCAGGAAGTGCTGTTGAATGTGAACATGTGTGTGTTTTAGCGTGTGTGTGCATCTTGAGTCCAGGTTCAGACAGTTGGTGGTTAATTTGTGGGTTTTTCTCTCATGTCATGTGTTCAGTGCTTTTTGTCCAAACGTTCTTGTTTTGTTCGGGTCATTGATGGTGTGTGTGTGTGTGTGTGTGTGTGTGTGTGTGTGTGTGTGAGTGTGTGTGCGTGTGTGTGTAAATATATATTAACATGCAGATGTATTATTGCAATAAAAAGCACCGATGCACAGGAAAAAGAAACGTCCAGCTGCTTGTCTGGTGTCATTTATTTATTATACCGTCGCTCTGTGTGTTTTGGCATCAGACACCAATGCCAGAGGCCACCTTTCACATTTGTTTGAAACCCTGGATGCTTGACATCCTGGTGTTGGTTGCGGTATCACCGAACATCAACAGCAGACGCAGGAGAACACCTGGCACCTGATATGTAGACGAGAAAGTCCACTGACAAAGCCACGATGTGTGACGACTTGGGATGAGAACGTGTTGGATGGACATATGTTCAGCCTGTTCTCAGTCTGAACTTGTCACATGCTTTGTCAGTGATTTTCGCGACAGAAACCTACGCCAGAAGCTACCTTTCGCAGGATTCTATACCGTTTGGTAATGTCTGTTTGAAGCACTTCCCTGTAACGAAGTAATACAGGGAGCTGGAAAGTCCCTATAGGGCGGGTGAGAGGGGTGGTGAATGGGTCCAACAAACGCCAGACTTTCACCTGGGAGCCCGGTATTCACTTCTCGTGTAAACGTACAGCCAAACCATGTTTTTGTTTAAACCTAACCACGTGCTTCTGCTGACATCCTGGCACTGGTTGCAGGCGTTCCAGAAAGTCAACAGCAGATGCAGGAGGATACATAGAATCCAATATATAGACATGAAAGTCCACTGACAAAGCAGCAACATGTGACATGTGACGACTCGGGATGAGAGTGTGTTGGGAAGATACATGGATATTCAGTCCATTGTCGTTCCCAACTTGGTAAATACCGCTGCTTTGGTGGGGATTTTGGCATCAGCCACTGACGCCAAAGCCACCCTTTGCAGTGGTATGAAAGGCTACTGGGCGGCGTCAGTTTGTCACATGACTGGATGGCACCTGTCGCGGCAGTATTATTTGCTATCTGTTTAAAACGCTGCCAGGGACGACATAGTATAAAGAGCATTAGGGTCCCTATAGGGTGGGCGAGAGGGGTGGTGGATGGGTCCAACAAACAATGGACAGTCACCAAATTTGACTTTTCGCCGAACCATGTTTTGGTCTAAACCTAATCACGTGCTTTTGTTGACGTCCTGGCATTGGTGGTGGCCTCCGGAACTTCAACAGGAGATGCAGGAGGACACCTAGCATGTGATATATAGATGTGAAAGTCCACTGACAAAGCCACGATATGTGACGACTCCAGATGAGAATGTGTTTGATGGATATTTGGATATTTTGCCCGTTCTCACTCCCAACTTGTCAAATATCGCCGCTTTGTCAGTGACTTCAGTGTCAGACACCGACGCCAAAAGCCAACTGAGGCGGCAGGATGATACGCCACTGGGTGGCATCTGTTTTAAATGCTTCCAATAATGACGTAATATAAGGAGCTGGAGCGGTGGTATATGGGTCCAACAAATGCTGGTCTTTCACGCAGGAGCCCAGTGTTCACTTCCAATATGAATGTAGAGCCATCCATGGTTTTCTCTGAACCTAACCAGGTGCTTTTGTTGACGTCCTGGCATTGGTTGCGGCGTCCTGGAACTTCAACAGCAGAGTTGTGTGACGACTTGGAAAAAGAGATACATGGATATTCAGCCCATTCTCACTCCCAACTCGTCAAATACTGCCACTTTGTCTGTGATTTCGGCGTCTGACTCCGACGCCAAATACCACCTGTCACAGTGCTATGATACGCTGCTAGGTGTCAGTTTGTAACATGGCTGGATGACACTTGTTGCAGTGGTATGATGCACCGCTGGATGGCGTCTGTTGGTGTCGTCTGTAGATGAACTATCACAAAGTTTAAACCGTGAAAAGTAAGTACATTTACTTAAGTACAATTTTGTGGTAATTGTATTTGAGTATTTTCATTTTATGCTTCGTTATACTTCCACTCCACTACATTTTAGTAGCTCTTACCTCTGCAGTGATGACGTGCTTTGAACTGCTGATGAACGATCACATCTTCTCCGCACTAACCAGCACACTGGACCTGCTACAGTTTGCCTACTGTTCTGCACGTCCTCCAACCGAAACTCCTTCGCTTGAGGCAGCAACTCTCTCCCAACCCAGAGGAAACAATCCGTTTTCTGTCAGGGAACCTCAGATTTGGAGGTGCTCCAAATAAAGTGGACAGGTTTTTAAAATCTCTCTCTGCAGAGGCACTGTGGTTGTCCAATAAAGGTACAGTCGTGGAGTGAAATGTTTACGCTGCTTAAATGTAGAATGATGTTAAAATACTCAAGTGAAAGACCTCAGTAATCCCAGAGCTGTACTCAAGTACAGGTCGTTGGTAAATGTACTGAACCTACACAGTTTTCTCTGAAGTCATGGAGCAGGAACCTTCGCTAACATGTCTGAGATCAAAAACAAGCCTGACACGTATCATCTGAACTCTGCTGGTTATGTTTCAAGGCCACGATGAAGAATCTGTCCAGAAACCTCCTCTGGCACAGGAAAGACTCCACGTCCAAAGCTTCCAGTTCACTTCAGTTTCCTCCTCCATAGGGCCAACAACCCATCTGAGCCCCGGGCGAACACTCCGAGGAAAAGCTCGGGGCGACTTCATATTTATCCAGGATTCACAAAAAGCTCTGAGTTAACAATTCATACTTTGAAACCAGCCCAGGGTAACTGTCTGCTCAACAATCACAGAACGTGACCTCCATTTTACCTCACCTCCACCTCCGCTCGCTGCTTCTCTCTCAAGTTACTTCCTGTACCTTTCCTCTTTTCTTTTCCTGTAAAAAATTCGATCAGTGGTTATTTTTATCACATCGCTCCCTGAGGCAGAAACACAGGAGAGCCCAGTGGTACGTTTACTGAAGCACCTCTACTTTATTACATGATTTCTTATTTTATACCTCGACTGCACTGCATTTCAACTTTTATACTTCTTCAGCTGCACATTAATTTTACAGCTGTAATTACTGGTTAGTTTGCGAAGGAAGATTTTACATGCTCTTAGGATCATACCGTTACATAAGTAAAGAACAGTCCCTTAGTAAAGTTTAACACAAACTAAAGTAGCTTTATGTGAATGTTACTTTCCCACCACTTAATTCTCTTTTGATTGTTCCCTGGTATAAACAGGTGTCATTACCCTTTAATTCTGCTGGCCCTTGGGAATTATGCACCCCCCGCCTCTGATAAATAAAAAACAGTCCCTCAGTTGAGTTTACTACAAATTTAAGTAGCTTTACTTTTCCCCACCACTTCTCCTCTGCATGTTGCCAGGTGTAAGTGGTATAACTGGTTGTTATTCCCCTTTAATTCTCTGAGCTCTCAGGATCATGCACCCTCCCTCCTCTGATAAATTAAGAACAGTCCCTCAGTAAAGTTGACCACAAATTATACTTAAGTAGCTTTATGGGAATGGATTTTTTCCCACCACCTCTCCTCTGCATGTTCCCGGGTATAAACAGTGTCATTCCCCTTTAATTCCCCGGGCTGTTGGGATTATGCAACCTTCTCCCTCCTCTGATAAGTTAAGAACAGTACCTAAATTAAGTTCACCACAAATTATATTTAAATATCTTAATGTGAATGTTTTGTTCCCACCACCTCTCCTCTGCATGTTCCCGGGTATAACCGGGTGTCATTCCCCTTTAATTCCCCGGGCCCTCGGGATTATGCAACCCCCCGGTGCAGCGCCGCCGTCGGGCCGGTAGAGGGCGCAGCGGAGCCTGCTAACGAAGCAGCTGAGCGGCGGCAGCTCTGCTTCTCCTGACCCGCATTCACCCGTACTGTACAGGCGGGGGGGAGGACCGAGCACACAACGCTAATAAACGCCGTAGAGTTCCCGTGCAGACCGTGGCCATGGCTCTGGCAGTCCCTGACAGACACGGCGCTCCCGTCTCCTCACACCTCACAGCGGACTGAACGGGGGGGCTAACACCGGGAGAAGCGTTAGCTCCGCCGGCTGACACGGTTAACCGGCTGGACTCGCTCCTGTCTCTGTTTGTTCTGCTTTTAATTTCTCTCTTCACGTGTTAATCCGACTGTTGTTTCTTCACGAGGCTTTATGTTGACGGCACAGGAGGCGGTTTTCTACCACAAGTCGAGCATTGGTGAGTGTGTGTGTGTGTGTGTGTGTGTGTGTGTTCATATAGGAGGTGATCGAGCGTCTTTATGGGGCGGCGGTGCAACGTGAGTGCTGTCCTCATGTCAACCCGGTGCTGCTCTGCTGTGCGCCGGCCTGCTTACTGTAACTCTACTGTACATATAGGTTAATGCACAGCCGCCCGGTCACCGGGCTGCAGCTCTCTAACGGCTCCTCTGCAGCCGGTCCTGCACGACTGCCATGTGCTTCCCTCACTGTCGGGGTGTGCACGCACCTGGGTCAGGTAGGGCTCCAAAGTGCACGCTGGAGATGGGTGCAATAAGAAACCTGTTAACCTACACTCTGCCCTATATGGCCGTGCAGCCCGGGCGCGTGAGAGATGTTATCCTAGAGGAATCGTGAAGGTACAGAGATAGGGCTTTGTGCCAACATATAGGCAGCCTATAGGCTGCTGTGTACACTTATATGTGGCCCTCTGATATGCTGCCGTGCGCATTCCTTTGCTGTGACATATCCGAGTCGCCCTGTGTGTTAAAGTGTGGCAAACTATGCCAGAAATGCTCCTGGAGACCTGATATGAATCATGCATGTGTTACAGGACAGCATCAGATATGTCATGTTGGGTCCCTGCCTATAGCCGCTGCTGCAGGCTGAGCTGTGGTGCAAATGTGTGATACAGTGGATTGAGTTACACATAACAGGCTGCCAGGAGTCTTTGCATTGTGCTCATGTGTGGCTGCTTTAACTGCACGGTTATTTTTGTGATTCCAGGATGAGGGCAGCATCATCTGCTTCAGTGGAGGACCGTCAGATGAGTCTGTTTGGGCCCCGAGCTGCAGGTCAAGACACCCTGGGTTAAGGTAGGTGACCGGGACAGACATCAGCCCGGGGCGGTGGTTCAAAAGTGGGTCATGGGTTCACTCTGAACGGACCAGAAGTCAAGTTTGTCAAAAACACACTGTATTTTTAAGAACAGGGAATTTCCAGCACAGAGCTTTTATGTTGACGTGCAGCTTCCTGGTGCAACCTCCTAACAGCAGGGCGGCACGATGGCACAGTGGTTAGCATTGTCACCTCACAGCAAGAGGGTTCAAACCCAGGGGTGGAGGAGCCCCTCTGTGTGGAGTTTGCATGTTCTCCCCATGTCAGCGTAGGCTTTCTCCGGGTGCTCCAGCTTCCTCCCACAGTCCAGAGACATGCAGGTTAATAGGTGACTCTTGATTGTCCGTAGGTGCGAGGTCTCTTTGTGCTAGCCCTGCGATTCTCTGTCGACCTGTCGATAGTCTGGCGACCCTGCCTCTCGCCCAGTGTCGGCTGGGATAGGCTCCAGCCCCCCCGCGACCCCTAACAGGATAAGCAGTCACAGAAAAAGAATGACTGTATATTTAACAGAGACAGCTTGACGATATGGCCAAATGATGATCAAACTGTGAGACCTTGATCTAACATCTCAGGCGAAATCTGGACCAGTCGGGAACCTCTAGCCGAGGGTATGTACGGAGTTTGGCAAGCGAGCATTTATGTCTGCAGCTCCTTATATGTGAAATCTTCTGCAGAAAAGTTGCACTTACTAGTTCCTCGCCGTCGTTTTAAAGCACTGCTGCAGGATTTTTGGACGCAATCATCATATGTCAATGTCAGGGAGTATTTTAGCGGGTCTTTATCATGTGTGGTTGCCTTTTTTTGCGTTTTTATGGTTCACATATGGTGTGTATTAATGTACGTTTAAGGTTGTCTTTGTCGTAATCTCATTTTGTGTTCCATGTTGTCTGTCTGTAAGTGATGTCGCCGCCTGTGTCGGCCCCAGGACACTCCTGGAAAGAGTTTTTCTCTGCTTAAGTAAAGGTTAAATTGACATAAAATAAAATATCAGAGCAGTGCTCAGGGTTCAGGATAAACTGTGAGTGATGTCCTCTACTTATAGATGGCTCATCTAAAATGTCACCCTAACCAACAGTAAAGGTTCCTTCACCGTGCCGCGTGCATCACGCACCACTTCCCGTTTCATACGACCCTCCTGTCACGCCACGTTTTGTTTCTGAGCAAATCCCATTCAACTGGAGGAGACGTGACATTTTTTGCCAAGCCATGACTCATTCGTCACTCGTCTTCAAATCCAGTCGAGAACATGCATGTGATGTTTTCATGTAGGAAATTTCCGGAGGAGCCGGACAGGAAGGAAAAATCTCGTCTAACCAGAACTGAGTGTGAAACAGGAACCAAAAATAATATTTCCCCGGAGTGCAGAGAGCAGGCGCACATAAAATTACCCAGGAAGCACTCACCTTGTTTACAAGAGTTTCCCCCAGTAACCCAGTTATGATTTTGGCAGCTGGTGGTTTTTATTAGTTTTCAGCAACCTTCCAAAGATATATTAGTGTTTATGAGTCCGTCCGTCAGAGAGTGTTTTCTTGGAAGAAGCAGTTTTTCTGAGTGGGTGTTATTTTCTTTTAAAAAGCAAAGCTTAATCCAATGAAGCCAAAAAAGCTTCTGTAAATGCCAACTGCATTTACAGAAAAAAAACCATGTGTTCCTGCTCTGACAGAAATCACAATGAAAAAAAAAACTACGAGAACAACAAACCAAAGAAAGTAAAACTACTGCCTGTATGTATATATACATACAGAGCCATAATCTCCGCCCGCAGCCAGACGTGACCTCTTTTGACGTCCGTTCCTAACACCCCCCTCCCCCCTCCCCTCCATTTTCCCATGGCTCATTGCTGCAAGGCAGCGTCCTGGTTTTCTGAGGTTGAGGCTTAATGTATAGCGAGCGGGGAGGAGGAGGGGGAGGAGGTGAGGAGGAGGAGACAGGAAGAAAACCAGTCTCTCGCCCCCTGCCTGCCTCAGTCTGAGGGAAACCGGTTACATAACAGGGCTGTGGAGGCAGCGCTGCCCCAGTCCCCGAGGTCCCACGGCGGGCTGACGTCACAGACATGTAGAGCAGAGCGGAGGAGGGGCTTTGACTCATCTATCCAGTTAAACAGTTTTTAAAAATACAGTTTGTAATTTAACTTGACATGAGTGTCCACATGTAACCTACACACTGAACATGTAACATGTTTACATGGAGCCTTTTTATTTTTTAAGTAAAGGATTAATAAAATCAAAAATGCTGCAGTTTTGGAGATGCAAACAAAAATAAAATATCAATTCACCTGTTTTATTTGAGCACAACATCGTAGGGCTACAGCTAATCATTATTTTTATTACAGTGTAATCGTATATTATTTTTCATTACTTGATTTTATGTTTAAAGCTTCAGTTGGTGAAAATAACTTTTTGTCATATTTCCTAAAACTGTCACTTTATCCACACTACAGCTGGGCGATACATCCTGAAAATGATTTCACTATATTTTTAGGCTATATCTCGATACACAATATACCCTCCTCAAAAGCAGTTCATTTATAACTATTTATTTTCTTTTTTATTTATAACAATTAATCTATCAATCTATTAATTTTTTATTTATTATTTTTAATGTCTTTTCATAACTGTTTATTTTCTTTTTTATTTAAAACTATTTATCGACTTATTTTCATTTTTTTTATTGTTTTAAATAAAACAATTAATAGAATGATACGTTTTATTGGTAAATATTATATTTTGCAAACTTGTGTCTTTTTTTATACATGAATGACAGATCACCTTTTTGATCTTTGACTTTATATTTTCTGTATTTTTTTTATGTTTTTGTACCATAAATTCTGTTTTCACTTTTAAACTACTGCCATGGTTTATTAAACTTTGAAAAAGAGTTGGGGGAAAAAAAGCACTTCATTAATGTTAGGACTAGGAGACAAAATGGAACATAACAATATTTCTGACCAAAGACCCTCTCTGATGCCAAAAAGTTGTAAAGATGGCAATTGTTTTGATTGACTAACGATTTGATTGACTATTGTTGTTGATCAGTAATCATCAATAATGTGGATATAACGACTCAGTGGTTTAAGGCACGTGTTAAAACAAAGAAAAAGTCTGGTAAGTTGATAAAGTCACATCACTTCACAGTAATTCAGCCTTTGAAACGAGGGGAAAAACACCATTTATGCAACATCACGATACAACGATAATCAAAATCTAGGACGATGCATACTCTCATATCTTGATAACAATATAATACCTGCATATTGCTCAGACCTAATCCTCTGGGTAAAATACTGTTATATTAAAGGTCAAAAAAGCATTGTTGTAATACTGGTGCTTTTATTTTGAAGCCACGGGCTCGTCTCAGGCAGGAAGTGTTGACATTTATGCTGTGAACTTGAAGCTTCCAGTCAACAGTCAGATGTCAGCAGTTAACAGAAAGGTAAACTGTTACAGCAGTGTCATTAAACATGAGGATTCATTCACTGTAAGCTGGAAACAAAGTAACAGCGCTCAAGTTCATAATGATAGTTGCAAATCGCACTGGTGCTCCATGGTAGCAAAATGAGACTAAATAGTTGTGGTCTGGGGCCCTGCAGATAAGACATGCTTTGCTGAATTACACACCATCAAGTGATGTGGATAGGCGGAGGAGTGTGTGTTACGCATCATGTTTGTAGGTCTATTGTGTGCGTGTCTGTTGGAGGAGGAGAGTAAGAGAACCCAAACACCGGAGCCAGTCTTACAAAAATGACGCAACAACTTATAGTCAACGTTCGCACTATAGTCATTTTATACAGCGCACGTGGAACAAGTTACGAGCATGGAGTAAATCCCATATATCGCCCACCCCTAATCCACACATCAGTACATGAGGCAGATAGTCTAAAAAAATCCTCCTCCTCCTCCTCCTCGTAGTGCTTCTGATGGCATTTGCTAGAATCTTCTACAGCTAAAGGAAACAACCAATCACAGCCAAGGAATCTCTGATGCAGCTGTCAGTCACGGCACAGTCAAACTGCCAAACTTAGGCATGGTTGATTAGATATGAATCGAGAGTCTGGTACTGCATTGCCTTGTCACTTAAGATGTTTCCTTTTTCACACAGAGATCGAGCTGTTGCCCCACTACAAAGTCCCTTCTTTACGCCGCCTTTGCATTTTTACCAGAGCCAAACAACAGCTGCATTGCACACAGGAAATCGCCAAGTTAGCAGCAATGCTAGCTAACGTTAGCTCCCACCAGACCACCAATGGTGTGCAGTGCAGTAAACTAAAAAGCGGAAAAATTAACCTGTAGACCAACATTATCTGCCACATATATTATTGTCGAGTAATTGTAAACAGTTGACATCCCCAGTTCAAACACTTAAAATTGGATTTGTATCCTTTAGTTGAGTTTATATCCGTCAGTGTGAGAGCAGGGCAGCACAGAGGAGCAGTGGTTTAACACTGTGCGAGCCTCCACCTGGACTCTCTCTGTCTCTGTGTGCAGGGTTAAATGTTCTCCCAGTGTCTGCTCTGGTTTCCTCCAGGTGCTCTGGTTTCGTCCCACACTCCACAGACATGTCAGTCAGGTGAAGTGGCAGCTCTGAATCACCTATAGGTGTGAATGTCAGTGTACATTGTTGTGTGTCTTCTAGATGTGAGCAGTGAGTGGACGAATCTATAGACCAATTTGAAGTGAACGTCACAGCAGTTGCTTGCACATCGTGGTGGCAGAAAAAACAACACAAACCAGAGAGAAACTGTTGAAATACCTGAATAAACATGTCTTGTTGTGCCGCTGGATGTCAGAACAGGGATACAGAATAAAATAACTTACATTTTTATAGAAAACCGTCATCAAGGTCGCCTTTGAAACTAAACGAAGACCTTTATGGTTGTTTGAATTTGATGTAAACAAAAAATCAACATAATATTGACATAAAAAAATCATAAAGCCCTACAGTTACAGCATGAGATAATATTATAGCCGATATTTACATCCACTTAGTGGCAGCAGTATTTACTCTAAAATGCTCCAAACAACGAATAGAAGTTTATACAAACTGAACCATGAAGGGCAGTTTGCCCTCAGTATATAGCTGTCCTTGTTTTATGTCCTTGTTGCTGCTCAGCAGCACGTCTGTCTGTAATAAACAAAAATCATCTGACAAATCTCCATATTTAACATCCTGGATGTGACCGCAACAAACAGAACTGTATGTATCAAGAGATTTAATGTGTGTGAGAGTGTGTCATTAGGCAAAGCGTGTTTTATCAGTAGGGCTCCAGACTGTGACTATTTAGTTTTTTTTTGCGACCATGGAGCACCACTGCCACTTGCAGATATCATTAATACTGTCTATGGGCTGGAGAGCTGTTAGTTTTTTTTCCGCTTGCAGTGAACAAATCATCATGTTTAACAGCACTGCAGTAACAGTTTAAGTTATTGAGTTTAATGATAGTGTGAGCAAACGTGTGTTTTTTTTATCTGCAGGGCTCCAGACCGCGACTATTTAGTCTCATTTTATGACCATGGAGCACCACTGCGACTTGCAAATATCATTAATACATGAGCTGGAGAGTTGTTAGTTTGTTCATTTTAAAGACAATATTGGCTGATAGCGATGATGTACTGATATTATCCTGCAACCCTCCTGCAACCCAACCTACACAGTATACCTTGAAACCAGTATACTGTTGGAACTCTGCTGATGACTTAAAGTTTTTGTCTCTCTTCTGAATGATGCTGTGGTCCTGCTTCATTGCTGGCAGATGGTGGGGACACTCCCCTGCACTTTATTATTTATTATTATTTAATTAGGGTTCCCCTCTTTTATTATCACTATTATTACTTATAATTTTATTTTTTATTTACATGTATTTATTTTGCTCTTTCCCTATGCTTTCACCTGTCAGACCTGTAGAGTATAGACACATAGGGACGACAGCCAACACAACCTTGTCCCCTTATCCTTTTTTTGTTGTTTGATTAGTGTCTTGTTTTGTCTCGCAATAAAATAAAAAAAGAATGTGAGCAGTAAAATGAGAGGATGAGAGACAGAAAAGAAAAAAAGAATTGCGTGGTAGAGATACAGAGAGAGAAAGAAAGTAGTTACCACCCGGTGAGTGAACATACTGTACATAATAATACCTGACTGAATACAATATAAAACAGGCTGTACAGCTCCCGCTCTCTCACACACACAGACACACACACACACACACACACACACAGAGGGTATCAGAGAAGAGCCTCGGGGGCTCCTCCTCGGTACCAGCGTCTGTGGAATGTTCTGTTCTTTTCTGTGGAGGCAGGAACATCTTTATTAAATACACAGACTCCAGTGTTAAACACCAGGTCGAGGCACGCATCTCCCACACACAAAATTAAACACCAGTAAGCCGCGACGATTCTCCCTCCATCTGACAGGAAATGACTGAGAGAGAAGGTCTTAAATTGGGCTGAGAATCACCGTGTTGTTTCAGGACCATGACACGGAGCTTTAATTCAGTTTTAATGTTGTTACTGCTGCGATCTAAAGGAGCACGGACTCAAAACATGACATTAACGGTTGTGAGAAGACGGGCATTTTATTGCCAAGGTTCAGATACGTGTGTTTGGGGACATAATTAATCAGAAAATTGTACTGTTCTAAATAGTTTGATTAGATTAGATCAGGAATCACGGAATGAAATAAGTGAGGTCACATTCTTCTGTTACAGTGGAACAGTTTCTCCCTGAGGCAGATTGTTTGTCCTCGCTCTGTAAACTTTTTACCTCTGCGCTCTGACGCTGAGCTCTCTTTGTTTTTAGATTTCATCATATTACAGCTTTTCTATGATTTTTGTTATTGGCTTTTTTAAAGGCACCATCAGCCCGTCCATCGGCCGGTCCATCGGCCCACCACTGTAGCCAAACATCTCGCCAACTGTCTGATGGATTGTCATGCCGTTCTGCTGCGTTTTGTTCTCTGGGGTCTGTTTTCTCTTTGCTCGCAGATTTCCAAAGTTGTTGTTGTTATTTTTCTGTCCACATTTGCAGCCACCACCAGTTCACCGACCACAGCAAATGGAACAAACACTAAAATATTCATAACATCCATCACAGGATTATTCAGGGCTGGATATACCTTTTATGTCTGTGTACATTCAGCGGTGAGTGTAACTTTTAAAAAACAATTTCTGTGCCTCCGCACCAGCGACAGCCGTGGCCGGAGGGATTATGTTTTCGGGTTGTCCATCCCATTCTTGTGAGCAAGATATCTCAAACGCCTCAAAGGAATTTCTTGAAATTAGGCACAAATGTCCACTTGTACTTAACAATGAAGTAATAAGCTTCTAGTGGTCAACGCTGCTGTAACCTTGTATCCATCTCATTCTCGTTTATGCAGTATAGAGGAAATCTCTTCAAATTTGGCACAAACATTCACTTGGATTGAACAACGAACTGATTGGATTTCAGTGATCTTGACCAGAATTGGTGAACCTCATCTTGGGTGTCAACCTTGAAACTGTTCAGATTGTATAGATCTTCTCTGTGTGCGAAGCATCCATGTTTTCAAGGCAAAGCTTTCGACCGAAAGAATGAGATCGCGGATACAAGTGGCTGAAATTAGTTTTCTCTGTAACTTGTGTGGGCTCAGCCTTAGAGATAGGGGGAGGAGCTCGGACATCCAGAGGGAGCTCAGAGTAGAGCCGCTGCTCCTTCAGGTCGAAAGGGTTCAGTTGAGGTGGTTCAGGCATCTGATCAGGATCCTCCTGGGCCTGTTAGAGGGGTTCTGGGCACATCCCACTACTGGAAGGTCTCGGGGCAGACCCAGAACACACTGAAGGGATTATATATCTCAGCGTCGCTGAGGAGAGGGACGCTGGAGTACTTTTCTCATCCTGCTGCCCCCGCGACCTGACTTCAGTTAAGCCTTTGAAAATGGACGGATGGATTTTAGCATCAGTATTGGAAAAAACCCAAATTATACCCAAACTTGGTAGAAATGTCCCTCTGTTTGAATTTCCGAGTTAAAAGAATTGCCTTGTAAGTATTTTTTCCATGAAGAAACCTTTTTGCTGATGTAGAGGAGCCCTCCCTGCCCACCACAGAGGGATCCACTGTGTCCGTCAGTAATGTGGAATAAAGGCAGGATAATATAAAGCGGATTTAAACGGAGCCTGTTATCTTGAAAACTGGCCAATGACCTAAAGACATTAAGGTCTGGAACTAAGCAGAGAAGAAAACATAAACCCATTGCGTCTGGCTGTCTGCTTCGTGTTATGACAGTAGTAATTGATTCTTTGGCTACTTGGATGTGAACGACAACATTGAAGTTGGAGGGAAGTAAAACCAAAACAATGAGTTACAACATGATAAAACATGGTGTGAGGCCGAGGGTGAGAACTCTCTGTGGGGTCGACACTGTGGCCTTTCATCACATTATATTACAAACTGCTTTAAAAAATGAAAGTAGTGCAGTAGCTTTAAATCTCAATGTTTTGGTACCACTGTTCTGTACATGTACAACTGTTAAGTACCATCAAATGTCTGGTCAGATTAATCATTTTGTTTACACGTTGGTTAATTAAATATTTAGGAATCCAAACACACTATAAACATAAAACCCAGCCACACTGGTTCTGTTGTACCATTTGGTGTTTTGATGCCTCTGTGCTGGTGATGGCCGTGTTTTTGAGTTGTCAGACTGTCCCATTCTCATGAACGAAATAGCTCAAGACTGCCTCCAGGGAATATTTTCAAATTTGGCACAAACGTCCTCTTGGACATAAGGAAGGTCTTTGAAGAAGGTGTTTGGGGAATTCTCTCAAATTGGGTACAATATTCCACTTTGACCTAAGGATGAACCAATTACAATTTGGTCATGAAAGGTCACCATGACCTTGCATTTGTCTCATTCTCATTGGAAACACCTTAAAGAAATTTTTCTGAAATGTGGCACAAACATCTGCTTGGACTCAAAGATTAACTGATTAAGGTTTGGTGGTCAGAGGTCACCATGACCCTGCGTTCATCTAGTTCTTGTGAATGCAATATTTTAAGAACACCTTGATAAAATTTCCTAAAATTTGGCACAAACGTCCACTCGTACTCAAGGATGAACTGATAACAGTTTGGTGGTCAAAGGTCACTGTGACCTTGCCTGTCTCATTCTCGTAAACATTGTATCTTTCTCAAGAATTCTGTCAGAGAATTTTGTCAAACTTGGCACGGATGTCTACTGAGACTCAAAGATGACCTTGAAGCATCATGTTTTCATGGACATGGATGTAAAATGTAACTGCTGCGTGACGGGTTCACAGAGGCAAACAACCAGGAGGTGGTAATTCTCATGATAAAAGGAGATAAAACAATAGCAAGAAATAATTTGGATTTTTCCTCGTATGTCTCATTGACAGTGCACAATCTTCTATTGATAAGAGACTGAGAAGAGTGAAACATGATCAGCATTGAGCTGTTGGGTCTGTTCGGTGCCTCAGACATCACAAACACGACTTTAACTTGATGCATCCAACCTCTGCTCTGCAGTGTTTCAGCACCAACACTCGGGGGGGATACTAATCTTTACAATTGTTTGTCCATGTGTCACACTCGATATCTCACACACTCCTGATGAAATTAGTCCAAACCTGGAGGAGATGATTCCTCTCATCAATGTGTTTCCATGTGTTTAAATTACAGTGATTGGCCCACAGGGGGCGTCACGTCAATCATTTGTTTGTTTATCCTTGTGTCATCCCAGAGACGCCGCTGATCAGATTTTAATTAAACTCATCTCACTGGATGTGACGGACCGAGCTGGCAGGCGTGAGGAGGCACATGTAGAAAAAAAATGGAATAAAATAAAGGGGTTATTTACCTAAAAATGAAAGAAACTTAACAGAGGTTAAGACAGTCTGTGATAACTTCACATAAACTGAACAGCATCGACTGACCACAGAGAGCAGCATGTTCACTGGCTGATCAGCACATTTTGGAAACTAAAGGTGTAACACAAAGGAGGGATGTTCTAACAAATAATTTCCAACATTTAAACGGAAACCAAAAGTATTTTAAAAAAAAAAGAAACTAATCTGTAAAATAAAAATCCCCCTCATTCTGAAGCTGCACAATTAATCAAATATTAATCATGATCCTGATTTTTGCTTCCCACAATTAGATGAACTTAATGAAATAAATTAAATTAATTAAATTAACATAATCAATCATCAGTGTGCAGCAGCCGCCTGTGAAAAACTTAACTGAGTCTTGGAAAACTTCACTGAATGTTGCAACTGCAGACAGGCAGGAGACAACCAAACTAATGCACCTGAAAAAACAACTCAATCTGCAGCACGATGAACACATGAAGGCTGAGAGGATTCACGTCACCTCATTTTATCCACATCTAAAGCCAGTATCTACCCAGACATCCATAACAGTGCCGCTGCATCATGCTACCATTCCCACTGTAAAACAAACAAACAAAAAACAAGCAGCAGTAGATACATTTCTATAAAAGATGGACTGAATTCAAGTGAAGAGGAACTTTATTTCACGTTTTATTTTGATGCACAGATTCATACATTAGCTCAAAAGTAGGGCAACATGAAAGTAAGAGCAGGGCTCTGTTTATTTTAATGTTAAAGTGCAATTGAAATATTTTGTCCCTAATAACAATGAACAATCGTTATAAATAATTGTGATCACAATTATTCTGATTATCATTTTGGCCATATCCGTACAGCCCTGCCTCTTCCTGCGGTGCACTTGGTACAGTCTTATTACCACTTCCTGTTTCTGACAGCTCTGCTGTAGACCCTGATCACACAAAAAGTGTTTTAGCATCTGGAGGCGGCTTTTTGTAACAGTTTCTAATGAGATTGAAACTTTTTGCTCGCTGTTTTTGCGTTGCTACACGCCTCATGATTCTGCAGTCTGTGAGCCTGGCATTTTTGCCGGAGCTCTCTGAACTCGTCGAGTTGAAAAAACTAAGATAAGCAGATAAGCGCCCCAGGTCATCTTTTCCCCATTGTCCAATGTGATGATTTGAGAGGCGGGGCTTCTGTGGTGGTCACGGCAACAAGTTTACAGTTGGTAAACAATGGAGGAGAAACTGGTGGTAGTGGTTGCTGGATACCCAGAGCTATACGGCTTTACAAACCACAGTTAGCACCATCTCAATAGAAAACAGCAGGCGTGGAAGCAGATAAGTGCAGTACTGTAAACGTCCATCATGGAGGAGAAGCTCCTGGACCAACTGGTGGTACTCCCCATCATGGAGGAGAAGCTCCTGGACCAACTGGTGGTACTCCCCATCATGGAGGAGAAGCTCCTGGACCAACTGGTGGTACTCCCCATCATGGAGGAGAAGCTCCTGGACCAACTGGTGGTACTCCCCGTGATCCAGCCTCTTTTTTAGGGTCTCATGTACCCACACAGATCTCTGTTTATCTGCTGACAGCCTCTCACCCTCAACCAGAGCTACAGACAGTACCCTCTGCTGAAACATGTCAGGAACTACACACTGATTACTGGAGGATACACACAATAAATAAACAGTAGACTGATTGCACGGGAAGGTTAGGGTGAGGAGGTGATGGGGAACAATAGAGACCCAGCAAGTGTTTTGTTTTTTCACTCTTGGCATGCAATTTAAAAATAAAAAAAAGGCAGTGTGGTGCGCCTCGAGTTTTGCAACCTGCAAAACGCTCTGTGTGTGATCGGGGCCTTTGGGGCCGCATGTTTTGCTGCGGCCTGCTTCAGCAGCAGTAACCAGCGGTGGGACCCTCGGCACTGATGACTCAGAGGAACTGAAACAACTAAAACTAAAGTGCTGACTGTACTCAGGTTAACTCAATGAATGCACTACAAATATAAACTACTTAATAAACTTTTGGGATGATGCATGAAATAGAAGTTCTGTATCATCATTTCTCTGTTTGCTGATGAGTGTGCAGTGTACAGAGGGTCAAAGGTCAACAAAGTGAATAAGGAAAAACTAAGTTATTCATTGTAATCTATAAATAAATCCCAGGTGAGTGCAGGAGGGTCACAAACATTAGTGTAGCAGCAGGTCGGTCCGGCCTTCTCACTGCTGCATCCCGCCATTCTTTAAATGACTGTGATTGGCCCAGAGGGGGTCGGCATCATCCATTAGTGACGGCGTGTTTGCTGTCGCTGTGGCACTCTGTGTTCTGTTTCTCCTCCCTCCATCTCTGCCTGTGTTGCTGCGCAGTCTCTTCCTCTCTGTCAGCAGCGCCTCTCCGGGGGCTTGTATTGTTTCAGTGGATAAAAGGAAAGACAAAAAAAACCTGCTTCAGCGGGATGAGAGAAAGACTTTATAACAAGCTCTCCTACCTCCAGGGAGGATTCTCGCTCAAATGTTCTCCGAGAGTACACACAGATCCTCGCCGTATGCAACACATACACACACACACACACACACACACACACACACACAGACATGCACTCTGTGTCCTATGGAGAAAGGAACTGAGACCGGCGTCAGGAGTGGCCACAACAGGAAGTGGTCCAGAGATTACATTAAAGGACAGACTCCCTGCTCCGAATGAACCTCAGCGGGGAGGTCGAGGCCTTTCCTCCGCCCCTCGGGGGGTTTCAGCAGTCTTGTACAGTAAAGCTCACACCGTGACTTTTGAGAGAGTCTTTCTCTGACATCCTGCTGCTCTCAGCATCTCAGAGAGATGGAGGGACGGGACAGAGACACTGTGCAGGGAGATTGAGACTGAAACAAGGGAGGCACCCTGCAGGAGAGGTCATGCTCCAGACCCCCCCGCTCCCATAAGCCCCCACCAGAGAGCACATTAGCAGCGCTGTTATTGTTTTTCTTTATGTTCTTATCAGATAACCTCTGAACATCAGAGTCAGCTCTTCCTCTGCAAACCAGAGATTCATCCAGCAGCAAACATCATGATGTCACGGCTAATTCAGACTTTAAGCTTCTGTGCTTCCGCGAGGGTCTGCTTTAGTCCATGTGCCATATGTGACATCATCCGCCCATGTCCAAGGGGGTCAGCACTGACTCCAATGTGGACATCCACATGCAGCACAAAATTTGTGATCGTGCAGACTGCACACATTGCAAGTGCACCAACTATACATGCCCCAGTTGTTGAATATAATCTCTTGTTCCACACCCCAGTACGTGGCAGCTCAGGCTAGTTTGACAAGAGTAAGAAAACAAAATGGACGCTTTTTTGAAGAGAAGTTGTGCGAGGAGATGCACCATATTTCAGCCAGGACCTCTTTTGTCACTTTATTTCCATTGCAGTATTGTAGTTGGCGGTATGGCTCTGTTCTCGGACCTCTCTGCCCTTCCATGCGCCTACGTAGAAAGCCTTAAGCCGGAGAGAGCAAACCTCCCCACTCAGCTAAAAAAGGGGAGACTGTGGGGCCCATCGAGCACGTGTACTGGAGTCTCAGCCGAGTTGCCAGCATCCGACAGCCAAGAGGTTAACTTTAGCGATTTTCTAACTTGAATGGGGATGAAATGATTTAATCTTGTGGCTCTTCTAGACTTTCCAAATGTTATCAAATTGAAAAGATTAAATCTTGAAATTAAAACGAGTCATTTCGTGGAGGTTGTGACGCTCAAAGAAAATGTATCAATTGATTTAGAGACCTTCCTTTGACAATGTTAGTCTATGGGAAAACTGAAAGACCCCTGAAATTGCAGTACCACTATTTGGTCACTACGAAAATCGGCAGGCAGGTCCCCGGTGCACTTCCTGTGGGCCTGCACGCAACACTACCAGGTAGAGTGCACTCAGTGACCTGTGGCTGATTCATTTATTCTATGCAAGTTTTTTTCCCAGTTGACCAACTGATTGGTTTCAGAGCAGATCGAGTGAGCCGACAAAGATTTTCTTTGGTTTACAACTGACTTACATATAATTTGATTAACTGATTCGTATGAACCCGTCTGTGCATCCGCCCTGTTGTTCAGTTGTTTCCTGATGTCATTTATTTTACTGTGAGAAGTTTTGAACGTTTGAAGTGAGTGTTTCCTGCCTGATGATAAATAAGAGTGAAAGGAGGACAGTAATGGCAGCCTGAGGCGGCAACATGTACGTGGAAGTAGCAGCAGCGGGGCCAGACTCTCCACAGGAAGTAAATGGAGTGGAAGTAATGTGCAGCCTGACGGTGAAGGTCAGTTTTGGGTCAACATGATGTTTGTTTAGTAATTTAGACGTTTTTGTTAGTCCTGCTTCAGGATTTGCTACGGGCCAGCGGCTCCGCTCCGCTCGTCACTATCGCTACGACATTAACAGCCGCCGTGTCACTGGTTAGTAGACCGAGTGTGTTCTCAGCTTTCAGCTCACCGGGTCAAAGCTGGCTGCAGTGAGACGCAGGAAGAGGACTGTTTCCAGAGGAGTTGGGAAATTCTTCCTGATATCAGAGCCATGTGATGTGACTTGAGGCACGAGTTGACCTTCTTATAAAGAGTCTGAACATTCTGATCATGAGTAGATTTTTTTTCATTTAAACTAAATCAGATTAACAAGTATAACAAAGACACACACACAGTGCTGTCCTATATACTCTGCAGCTTCACATGATTTAATCCACAGCTGGTGTCCCTGCTGAGTTTAAAGTGATAATGAGGCAGGATCAATAATCAGCCGTCTGATGTTTGGAGTCCAGATTTAATTAGATTTTTTATCAATTGAAAAAATTAGTTAATAGAGAAAATATATTTTAATGCCACATCTAAGATTAGTCTTTAAAAATGTTTCTGATTTTGCAGACCGGCTCGGGAACATCTATTTCAACAAAGAAGTTCATCCCCAAAACACCATCTGATGTTTGTGTCATCGAGTGAGAACGTCCTCCGTCTTCACAGCTCCAGGTTGGTTCTCTTCTGTTTGTCTTTATTTACTGAGTGTTGTTACAGAACCAAACTCTGAAATCTCAGCTCTGAATGACTGAAACAAAAGCAGCAGCTTCAGTCTCCTGCATCACTGCACACCTGGTTTTCACTGTATCTCAGGCTGCTTTCAGACCTGTGGTGTCTCCTTTGGTCTGAATCAGGGACTCATGTTGTTCCAAAGTTGTATAATTGCCTAGAGTTGGTTGGTGTTCTCACGGCAGCATTTACAAGCGGACCAGATCAAATGCCTGCGTCAGAAAGCTGCTCTTGATTGGTCAGAATTTCCATGTGGGAAAAATCCAGGAAGTAAAGCAAACGTTGAAGAAGAGTACACTGTCAAGATAAATGTGACACTTTCTAATGTCACAATGGAGGGACAACTACGCAGGTTGATTTTAGCGCTGCTCATCGTGGACTATATTGCTGTCATTGTTCATTTGAGTCAAAGCATACAGTTTGAAAACGAGGCGCGGCTCCAACTAGAAAACAATGTTTTGATGCATTGGATGTGCTGAATGTGCATATTAAGGCAGTACAGGAGGAGGCGCACATTAATAATATTAATAATATTAGTATTAATAATAATACTGCCACAAGCGAGGAAGTTCAAGTATCTCGGGGTTCAAGATACACATTAATAATCCTCCAGGACTGTAACATGCTCATGTTTAACCCAAACAATGTGTCATGTGACTGCAGTTGGTTCAGATCCAGGTCGGAACACGTTCTCACCACAAACCAACCGCACCAGAGTTCCTTTGGAACCAGACCCAGACCACCTCTTCAAGAAGGTCTTAGTCTGGTTGTTTTGGTGTGTTCACACCTGCACAAATGAACCACACTGAGGGGACAAATGAACTCGAGTTCGACTGAACCAAATCAAACAGGGCATGTGTGAAAGCACCCTCACCTATACTGTGGGTTGGGCTGCAACAGTACGAGATTTTTATGGTATGTTAACCATCTCAGAAAATATCATGGTTTCACAACTCAACTGTTTACTGTTGTTGATGTTGTTATTATCGAATGCAGTGACATTCAACGGAAGTCAAACAGAAAGGTTTTTTCCTCTTTTGGTTGAAGAAGTGGTTCAGTGTAGTGTGTGTGAACAGTCTCCCCCTTGGAGCAGTTTTATTACCAAAACCACCTAAAAACATTGCAACATGCATCGCAGTATTTTAGAAAAACTGCCGTGAAATAATTTCAGACCGCAACATTCCCAGAAACAGCCCGTGAAATCCTGGAGGGACAGACTGTCAAAAAACGACAGCAACAGAGATTTAGGAGTGAACGGAAGCAGGAGTTGTAGTAACTACAACACGGCATCTCAAGGAATGTAATATACCATGTTGTGTGCTGCCGAGAGAGCGCGTCCGAGGCAGAGGCGTGGAGATAGAGTATATATGCAAAATATCTTATGTTGGCGTTAGTTTTAATTTCACTGACAACTATGACGAACATTTTTTGTTAATAACCTTTTTTCCATGACGAAAACGAGACGATGACGAGCTAAAAATAGATCTTGACAATAAAAATTAAAATAAAATTTAGAGGAAAATGTTAGTGGTGGACTGTCGAACATTGAAAGCCGAGAACGTCCGTGCTTGTAATTATCTTCAAATGCAGCATGAGCGACGGGCTGGTAACCTCCAGCAAATAGTCTGCACCAGGATGTTTCCGTTGGTGCGAGTTGTGAGCTGTCATTCAGCAGTAAATAATCAACCGTGTGTCTGACTGTGGATGGTGGAGCTGCTGAATGGATTTGGGGAGTTTGTTAGTTGCAGCCGCTGGATCTCACAGCTGATCCCTGCAGGACTCCATTGAGAACATGAATTAGCCTCACTGGATTAGTTTAAAGATAAAAAACATTTAGAACATATATTGACAAAAAGCTGAGTGAATGTTTTGAATTTTTGTCAACCAAAACTACAAGGGATAAATATAACTAAAATGTGACTGAAACTAACAAACATTTTTGTCTCAAGACTGTCAAAATTAACAATGGTAGACGGAGAACTTCAGTTTTCTGTTCAAATAAATTACTCTGTATTTTCTGTCCTTTAATTAATTAAAGTGTCACAGTTTAGGAAGGCAGTGTTAAGTTGCATTAAATTACTTTAGATATCGTTGTTACCTACGTTGACGTTTGGGCCACCAAATACACCCCTGGGTTAAATGAAAACACACACACACACATGTCCGCTCAGGTACATGGTCAGTGTCATCCGATGCAGCTGACTGTACGTACCTGTGACACGGTGTGCTGTCAGACTGGTTATTTCAGGCAGAAACTGTAACAGATACTGTAAGTGTAATCAGCATTTGATTAGTCAGTGAGATAATTGTGTCACACCTGCGGGGCACAGCACGCCGCATCAAGGTAGGAAAAGAACAAGACGTGTTCTTCTGAGCCGGCAGACAGCCGAGGCCTGCGGGCTCTCTGCTACAGAGAACGTCTCCGGCACATTGTTATAATTAGATACTGAGACGTGCTTTGACACGAGTTTATCAGACGTCTCGATGGTTCGAGAATTCTCGTCTATGACTTGTTCAGACCAACATGTTTCTGTGGTTTGACGACAATACTGTCTGATTAGTCCGTGAATGCATCCAGGTGCCTTTTATTTACAACGACAGGACCGATGTTTTACAGTCAATCATCCTCTGAGTGAGTCAGGGAAATTAAGTGGTGAGTTTAATACCAGCAATTTTGGCTCTTACAGTTACTTTGTGGTTTCTGCTAATTAGCAGGTTGGCACTAATGACTAAAACTAACATGGTGAACGTTGTCCCTGCTCAACGCCAGCAGGTAAAATGAAGCAGGCTGATGTTGTGTCAAAGCGCCGCTGCTAGCACGGCTGTAGACTCCTCTTAGGTGCTGGGTGTCTTGATCTAACATGTCTTGATATGTCAACATCACATTTCCAATTGAAAGTCTTCCTACACACTGAGACTGTAGGAGTGACAGTGTAAAAACATACTACAGAACAGTGTTACCCCTCGGTCGACTGCTTTGGCCTGCCTGACGAGCCTGCCACCCACCGCGCCACTCCAGAGTCCATTTTCAAATTTAAGATTTTAAAGTTTATAGAAATTATCTTTAAATTTTATCCATCCATCAGTTTCTGGCAGTAGTGTCTAGAGTTATTACCAAAAACATGTTGTGACCTCACTGTGACCTCATCACAGTGACCTTGACCTTTGACCACCAAATTGTAATCAGTTCATTCTTAACTCAAAGTGACATGTGTGCCAGCTTTAAAGAAATCGCCTCAAGGTGCTCTTGAAATATTGCGTTCACAAGAATAAGACAGATGAGGTCACAGTGACCTTGATCTTTATCTTGTGACCACATCAGTCTAATCAGTTCATTGTTGAGTCCAAGTAGACGTTTGTGCCAAATCTAAGGAAATTGCCTCAAGGTGTTCACAAGGTATTGTGTTCAGGAGAATGATATGGATTTAAGGTCACAGTGACCCTGACCTTTGACCTGTGACCGCCATGATAGCAGCATTTCATTGTTGAGTTTAAGTGGAAGTTTGGGCCAAATTTTAAGAATTTCTCTCCAGGTGTTCTTGATATATTGCGGTCACAAAAATGGGTTGAAGGGATGGACGGACAACCCGAGAACAAAACGCCTCTGGCTTTGGCTGTCGCCATCGTGGAGGCATAAAAACACGAAAACATTAAATCCGTCAGCATGTCAGCGCGTTTTTCACTACCAAAGCTGTTTGTAACCGACAACGCTTCCTTCACATCACCTGTTCACCAGACTTCAACAGATTAGATAAGTTTTAGATCCAGAGCAAAAGATAAGGAGCTCAAACATCCAGAGGGAGTTCGGAGTAGAGCCGCTGCTCCTTCATGTTGAGGTGGTTCGAGCATCTGATCAGGATCCTCCTGGGCGCCTCCTGTCAGAGGTGTTCCAGGCATGTTCGACCGGTAGGAGGCCCTGGGGCAGACCCAGAACACACCGGATATACATAACAAACAAGTGCTCATGTAACTGATGCAGATGTGAAGAGCAGTTTATGTGGACTTTCAAAAAAAAAAAAAAAAATTTAGTTGGATTAGGAGAGTTAATGTGTTAAGTGAAGGAGTTCAAGTATCTTGGGGTGTTGTGCACAAGTGAGGGTAGAATGGAGCGTGAGACGGATCGGGGGTTTGGTGTGGTGCGTCGGACTGTCATGGTGAAGAGGGAGCTGAGCCAGAAGGCGAAGCTTTCGATTTACTGGTCCATCTGCGTCCCAACCCTCAGCTATGGTCATGAGCTCTGGGTAGTGACTGAAAGAATGAGATCACAGATACAAGCGGCCGAAATGAGTTTCCTCTGTAGGGTGTCTGGGCTCAGCCTTAGAGATAGGGGGAGGAGTCAGACATCTGGAGGGAGCTCGGAGTAGAGCCGCTGCTCCTTCATGTCAGAAGGGGTCAGTTGAGGTCGTTCGGGCAGTTTTCGAAAAGTCATCAAGGCCTCAGTCTGGCCCCTCCCCTGGGACCACTTTGCCTTGGGAGACCCTACCAGGGGCCACTAGCCCTGGACAACACAGCTCCTCGGATCACACGCAAATCCCTCCAACATGTTAAGGTGGCGATTCTTGGAAGAGTCTTGGGCATCTGATTAGGATGCCCCCTGGCGCCTCCCGTTAGAGGTGTTTCAGCCACGTCCAAATGGCAGACTCAGAACACACTGGAGGGATTACATATCTCATCTGGCCTGGGAACACCTTGGGGTCCTCCAGGAGGAGCTGGAGAGAGGGACGTCTGGAATACTTTGCTCAGCCTGCTGCCCCCGTGACCCGGCTTCAGATAAGCAGTTAAAAATGGATGGATGAAAACTCACCACAGACACTTGCATCACTCAAGGACTCACGGCGGTGCATTGCTGCAGTTTATAGCGCACAGCGCTCTGTTGCAGAATGAATATGAGATAAAAACTGCAAGGGGTATTTGCCTTTATTTTTGGTATTAAAAAGTACTTTTTTTGGCCTGTGAGTGAAACACTGCAGATAAATGGTAAATGATAAATGGATTTAAATCAGCTTTAACACCTCGACACGACATCTGCTGCTTTACTACTTCTTATATAATCGTGTTTGCTCTTTTGTCTGTTAATTAGATAAACAAATAAAACCCTGTGTGGATGTTCAAGTAATTTTTCCAGCTATAATCCAATAATGCCGTGTTAATTAGACACATGAGATATGCAAACACTTTAGTGTTGGCAAGGATCCCTCAAATCTGGTCAGAAAATAGTTGGAGCTCTGCGGACGACACAAGAGAACTGAAAGATTAATTATTACAGGTGACAGTGGTAGACACTGAGAGATAACAGTACATTTACACAGTAGGACTAACGTCTATCAGACCTGATCATCCTTTGATTGCCTGCTTTTGTTTTACACCAGCGGAGGATTTTACCCACTGCCTTTGAATGATCCGTGCAGTAAAAGAAGTGCGTGAGTGTGTGTGTTGACTGTAAAGTGGTACCTCCCCTGCTGTTAGAGAGATGTACAGACAATGGAGAATGGTTGTACGGCCTTACTACCCCCGCTGAGTGAATGTGGGGAGAGCAGAGCAGAGAGATTACTGGCGCAGATAGACGCTCTCGACGCTCTGATGTGATGTGACGGGACATATTGTGACATGATGGTGGATCTAATCTGATTTGATATAACTTTGTATCGCCCGCCCCAAATTATTTTCACGCTCGTGAGTTCCCTTGATGCAAATTTACAACACATGTTCAGAGCCTCCTTAATGGCTGCGTTCGCTGTCCTAATTTCCTCACATGCAACACGGGTCTGAGTCCGTGTGTGCGACCAAAATGTGGATGGAGCTGCACCACATGGCGTGCAGGTTATATTTGGAATATTAAAATCTGAATTAATCAGCGTTGCCGTGATAACGAGTGAAGCAGAGTTCACTTTTGAATATTTAGGGCCGCAGCTGTGCAAGTGTTAGTGGCGTGTCAGGCTTTGTGCAGAAGTTGATGCACTGTGGTCATGTAGACTCTTCACTGACGGTTCACTGACTGTTCACTGACTGTTTACTGACTGTCCCTCTGAAGCAACACATTCTCACTCCTTCCTCATCACATGTCCACGTTTGGTCATGGACTGTCCACGTCCACATATGACGTCCAGGTAGCCCAGATGTGTTGGTTGTCGACGTTCTTGGTCAACTTCAGCCTGTTACATGCATTGTCTGTTTTCAAAATACACTTCTGTTTTCACAGGAAATGTACAGTTTGTATACAGTCTCTTTCAAAATAAAAGCACTACGTCAGTACAACACTGTGAATTGTTTTTTTCCTTCAACAACAGGTGGTTGTTGGACCCATCCACCACTGCTCCCACCCACCCTACTTTGACTTTAGTTATATTTATTGTTATTCTGCTGCATTTCCCCCTGACGCCACCAGGCACTGTTAAACAACAGTAGTGACCGGCTGCGTATCATGCTGACATGGAAGACTTTGGAGTGAAACCGGGTTGTCTAAAGTGACTAGCATTGGCTAAACAAAGAGAAGCTGGAATGACCAGCAGACAGGACTGCGAACTAACGACTATTTTCATTGTCGATTAATCTGTTGAGTATTTTGTCGATTTAGTTGATTAGTTGTTGAGTCTATAAAATGTTGAAAAATGTTGATCCTTTTTTACTATCTTGTTTTGTCCTCAACTTGATTAATTTTGCTTTCGATAGCCTGACACTCATTAACTGGTAATTAACTGGTTAATTTTTAGTTTTAAAAAAACAAAACAGGAAATAACGTGAAATATAAGAGGCCTTTCATTTTAGTTTGGGGCTCCAATGACTCACTGAGCGTTAGCGCCACATTTCAAAGCTCTATCCATCCAGAGGTGGTGACATTTTAATGTTTTTTGATGTAAATGTTCTGCCTGTCATATCTGTTGGCTTTGCTGACAGTTAGCTGGAGAGCTGTGCGAACATGCAGAAACATGGTGCCCGCTGCCCACCCTCCGGTCTCAACTGGTTAGTTAAAGTTAGCCTTGGCTGCTCTGCACTGTACACCACCTGGGTCGGGTGGAAGCTAGTTAGAAGTGTCGCTAATTCGGTGATTACTGCTGGTACCACCCTCCAACCATCAGGACAGCATTGCTGCGGACACATGGTTGGCTCCCTCTGGTCTGAGTAAGCTGCTTTATTTTTAGCAGCTTACTTTTTAGCATCTTTAGCATTTAGCTAATTAGTTTTTATGCTACCGTCCTGTTGCACACACAGGAGAATACTTAGCGTGTAATAAGGAGACGTGAACGGCACTGGCCAAGCGACGATATGTGACGAGTTGGGGTGAGAATGGGTTTGTAATAGGAGATAGTTTCTTGCCAACCGGCTGCCATTGTGCCAAACAGACAAGTTTATTGGTCCGGTGCGGCGCAGCACATTCTGGTCATTGTAAGTTTTCTACTTCTTGATCAAAGGCGAATGTCACAGTTCTTTCTGTTTTCTTTGGTTCTGAAGCACCAAATTTAATAGTATTTGTGTGTTACTCCTGCAGAGACAGACCGTCTTCCCAGCAGTGTAATACTTTTTTTAATGAGACAAAACGAGTGTGAGAAACGTGAGTAGACAGCCTGGCTGGTAGGAGGTGAGAAAAACTTCCATTCATTCAGTCCATAAACAAAAGTGTTAAAAGCAAACAGTTGGAGACAAACTTCAGGACTAAAAATGGATGGTAGTGAGTTCATTTAAAAAAAATCTGATTTGTAATACTAATTTAGAAATTAAAATGAAAGAATGCAGAGTGAGTTTATTCGGTGATGCACCATGAAATTACAAGTTCAGCTTTGGTTTTCAGAAAGTGGTGATGTAATCTGAAAGTTCTTCTTCATTTGGCTGCTGCACGGCACTTATTTTATTTAATTAATTCATCTCTGATTAAAAGAAGAGGCTGTATCCATGCACTGCGTTCAGTCACTCAGCTAAATGCCTTTACAGGCCAGCGGGTGTTCAGCTCCTCGGAGCCTCTGAACATGAACTGTAAGCAGCAAACTCTCCCTTCATCTTAAATTATACAGTCCTTTAAATGCTGCATAAATAATTTTGGTTGCGAGCCGTACACGAACATGTGAGCACACGACAGACCCAAAGGCAAAAAATGCATTAACCTACATAAAGCTGAGGAGATGTGTCATCAGTTTGAATGCAGTCTTTATTTAATCTTTAGTTTTCAGGGACGAGGAGGCAGGCCGCAGCTCGGCAGCACTCAGACTATAAAAACTCTTTAAGGTTGAGGAGTATATTCTGCAGCCATTCAAAATAAGCACTTGCTCTCTAATGGCAACGCTAATTACCTGGACGTCACAAGACAAAGTGTTGGCCCCTCTGGCCTGTATTCTCATTCAGGCTAGTCACATTGGAAGCGGTGCGGCAGGGTGAGTGTGATGATGGACTTAAAGGCATGTTCTTTTTCGTCATCCAAGCTGCCCTAAACCCACATGTAATTACCAACAACTGCCTCTAATGGCCCGCTAATGGAGGCACTTCCTGTTAGACCCGGGCCTGCCTCTGACGGCCCCTCTACTCTGGATTTGCTCTTTTGTACTTTCATCAGATGCATCCATCCAGACTGGGAACCAGACGGATCTGCAGCTCATGTTTTATTCGTTACAGCAGATGTGTCTGGTCCAGGCCGCCAACAGGAAGTGTGCCAGGATTTGAAGCCAATTTTGTAGCGGCCAAAGAGTAGTGCTGGAATTTCCGGGGACCGTTACATGATGCCCTGCGACCCAAAAAGACTTTTACTCATCGACTTAGATTTAGAAAGAAACGTCTGGAAATCAGTGGATCCGTTATTTTGAGCGTCACCACCCCAGAGAAATGACTCATTCCATTTGATCCATTCCATCAGACATTTGTGAAGTCCAGAAGAGCTGCATGATTAAATAATTTAATCTTCAATCAAGTTAGCAAAGCGCTAAACTGGAAGTTAGCCGTTTGGTAAGCGGATGTCAGATTTTCGGTCATGCTCAGAAGCCGTCACTCTCTAGCGCGCCTGCTCTGTGGGCTGCACAATGCAGAATCGGTGCTGATCATCTGGTAATTTTACAGGCAGCATTTGAACCATTTCGGCTTCATGTGGCACTGAGCAGCTGTAAAAGGAATTAAAGCGCAACTCGGGCGTGCTGACACCAGCTGATGCCGCAGTTCATTTCTGTGAAAGTCAGACCCTTCACACCAGAGTGAGATGGTATATCCTTTATAGAGTGTGGTCGCTGGAGTGACGTATTTATCATTTTTACCACTTCCTGTGTCCACTACGTGGTGCTAGAGAACACACTAATTATACATCACATACGCTGTCGATCAATCGTAGACCCCACAATGTAAATTTCATGTGAATCAAAAGATAATTGTCTGACAAGTCTTACTTCCTGGTTCCACTATATGGCACATTCACTGTGACACCTAATGTGCATGTAGTTGGCTTCAGGCCTGGAGCCACATAAATCAGGTGAAGTTTGGGGCAGATGTGTGCTGGAGTTACAGACCACTTCCTGTTTGGTGGCAGAAAATGAAAGTTTGATGCCTCATCACATGGTTCACAGAAAACTCAAGCTTTGAGCAACCTTTGTTGTCGAAGGTCTTGAGATGGTACAGACAAGATTTGAAGCACATCGGATAAAACCTCCAGGGGGAGCTCGTTAAAGTACGACCCCTGTAAATGGCCAAAAATGCACAAAAAATGACAGATATAACTCTAAATGGCTGACTTCCTGTTGGGTTAGAGTATGGCTCCAAGAGACTTTTTGCACGTCTTGGGATGTTACATTAGTCTACCAAGTTTCGTACATGTAAGTGAAATCAGATTCAGGGCTGCTTCGTAGAGCTTCAATGGGGGCGCCATTTTTTGACACCTGTTAACCAGACCCACATCAGATGTACATTTTCACCAGTTCTGATGCGTGTGCAAAGTTTCATGAGTTTTCCAGCACAAATCCCCCTCAAAAACTGGATTCTCTTTGGAGAAAAAATAATAATAAGTCCTTCAGTTTCAAGAGGGCCTTTGTGACCGCCTGCGGTCAGTGCTCGGCCCTCAATAAACGAGGCCCTGCTGTATCTGGTTCTCCTAATAAATCCATGGTCTTGTCCCCTCCTGTTCAGATTTCCAGGCGACCTGGTCTGCTTTGAGACCAAAACCATTTTTGTACCAGGCTGTTAACATGTTTATTTTTGCTGTAAAGTTTTAACATGGAGGTCTGTGTGGATTGACCCGCTCTTGGAGCCAGCCTCTAGTGGACATTAGAGGAACTTCAGCATTGGCTTCATTTTTCAGCCCTTGAGGCTGCGGCTTTGATCAAACTCACCACTCACTGTGTTGTGTACTGTCTCATTCAGATGTGTAAAGCTCTGTCTCAGTCAGCTCCCACTGGCTGTTGATGTAATTCAAAGTGACACAAAGATAACAGATTTTGCAGTAATCATCTGTCCACGCACCAACAGTAACTGCCCCGCTGTCTCAGTCAGCTGCATCCTCAGCTCCGGACTGATGGTTTTTTTGAACGTCCTGTGCATATTTTGTGTGATACACTCATCAGATCAGGCAGGAGCTGCTGAGCGTCCACAGATCAGATTATTTTTGTTCTCACCTGCTGCCCACACACATTCACTTCATTTTTACCCGTACCCATGAATCTATATAAATATATGTGTGTACCCGACCTCGGTGCAGGACTCTGAAGTACACATGCAATCACTGAGGTATTAGGCAAGTTTGTCCCACTCCTGCAGAACACCAGCACTCTGTACACTCCACCCAAACTCTTGCCTTAATGCAATACACGGGGCTGAAGGGAAGAAACTGATTCACATAACAATCACGTCTCGTGTTTAAATCGATTCTGATTCAATTCACAGATTCCCAAAACAGATTTTTTTGTGTCGAGTGATATAAAGATATTTTATGTTACACTGACAGAATCAAAAGGACTCAGATACAAAGGCTCAGAGCAGCACACACAGCGTACAGCTCACACTCTATAAATATCAAGTAGCTCATCAGCACAGGAGGCACTCAGACACATTTCGGATTTTTATTTTTAAATGAGTTGAGAAATATTTTCCTTCCAAATGTTATCAAGCAGAAAAACACTCAGAATATTATCCAATATGTTACTGATGTACTTTCACCCCAAATGTGTCAGTATAAGTTCATGTTAAGACTTTTATTATGATGGTCTCATGAACCAAGCTCCAGTGTGCCCAGAAACAAAGACCTCCACATGCTTAAACCACACCTACACTGTGTGAGAAGTACCAGTGTGCTGACGGGAGTAAAGGAAGGAAGTGGACCTGTAAGGAGACAGGCTGTGGTGGACTCTCCTCAGGAGACTGGTGTTCAGAACAGGGCCAACTTTGAATCATTTTAAGGTTCCGCCTCGTCATGTTTCCTTTCTTAAACCTAACCTCTGAAACTTTCCATTAATTACGTAACTTAAAGCTAAGGATGTAATGTCATTTGTGGGGCGCTGATTCATAGGGTATCATAGCAACTGCGTGTTGCACTTTCATTGGGTATGAGACGAACTGTTGTACGAGGATACGCTGGGTTGGGTTACGTATCAGCAGTTGTGCACCTCCCAAGAAATCTAACTACTATCTGCGGCGACGCAGACCTGTGGCTGAGATGTAGAGCGGGTTGTCCAGCAATCGGAAGATCAGTGGTTCAGTCCCTGGCTCCTCCAGCCTATGTGTCAAAGTATCCTTGGGCAAGATACTGAACCCCAAACTGCTCCTGTTGGCTGTTCCATCGGTGTGGGTGTTTTAAAAACTGAGTAACAGGTGGCACCTTGTGTGGTAGCCTCGGCCACCAGTGTGCGAATGTGTGTGTGAATGGGTGAGTGTGACTCTGATGTAAAAAACGCTTTGAGTGGGTGGATGACGAGAAAGGTGCTTTACAAATGCAGGACCATTTAACATTTACTATTCCTGTCTATGTTTGTGAGCTGAAACCATTTCCCTCAGTGGAAATGAAGCTTTTATTTCACAGATAAGAATCAATAGATTGTGAAGACAATAAAGCCTCCACAAAAATAGCATTTTAAGTCTTGTGTAAGTCTATCGGAGCAGATCCTACAACCCTGTCTCAATCAGAAGTCCAAATCCAGCGGCGTCACACACCGACGAAAAAAGCTGCCCTTTCACATCGGCATGATACATGGCCGGTCGCTGTTATAGTTTAATGGCGCCAAGCAGCATCGGGGGGAAGCACGGTGGGAGAAGAGCAAAGATAAGTCAGCGGAAGTGTGAGTAGGGCCGGTGGGAGGGGTGGTGGATGGGTCCAACAACCACCGACTTTCACCCAGGAGGCCAGTGTTTACTCCCTGTAAGATTGTAAAGCCAAACCCTGTTCTTTTTTCCTAAACATAACCACGTTTGTGTGTTGTTGAGGAAAAAAAACATCAGTCTCAGTGTTGTACCAACATAGTGCTTTTATTTTGAAAGAGACTGTATGCAAACTGTACATTTCCTGGAAAACAGAAATGAATTTTGAAAACAGACAATGCATGTAACAGGCTGAAGTTGACACGGCGTCCCAGAACGTCAACAACCAACACACCCAGGGTACCTTGGACGTCATATGTGGACGTTCAAGGTCTTTGACCAAACGTGGACATGTGACGAGGTCACAGTGAGGATGTGTTGGATCCTAACGGCTCCAGACTCAGCAGTAGGAGGTGAACAAGTTTACACGCATCATTTGATCAGCACTTTATTCCGAAGTACCTCTCAGTGCAACAACACCATGACAGTGTGCGAGCCTCAGAGAGCCGGCTGGTGCTCGCGGTGCTCCGGGGGCCTGAAAACGATTCCTTTACTAAAATACTGTCAGAATATCAGAGAAGTTTATCCTGGTGTTATTCTCAGGGAACTCCAAAGACAACATCAGTATTCTGAGTGAAACCTCTGAGCAGGAACAGTCTTCAGTTGTGTTTGTGTGCCGGGGGGGATTTTGGTTGAGTCACTAACATGAGCTCCATATTCTGTTAAATAATCTCCGCTCCGCTCATCGACGCTGTGAAAAGATCCAATGGGAGAATAATTTGTACAAAGTGTTTGATTTATTTTCAGTCGTGTTCAGTGAGAAGATCAGAGTCAGAGATGAAAGCTTCTGGGCCCACGGGTGACATCTTCATTTTCAACGTTTCCGACAAGTGATATGATGAATGTTTCAGGCCGGGCTGTTCGTCAGAGTAACCAGTGTTAACACAGGGAACAGAGCTGGTTTCCCAGCGTGCCTGAGGTCAGGGGTCGCCAGGTGTTTGATGCCAGGGGCCACAAGGACAAATAGGTGTGAAGTCCTGGACCATGACCTGTTGAATAAAAGAGTTCAGGTCAGAATGAGCGAGTTTCAAACACTTCTTTCTTTTCACATGAATCTTTGCATTTTTATGCCTCCACGCCAGTGACAGCTGCGGCCGAAGGCATAATGCTTCTGGGTTGTCGGTACGTCCGTCCATCTCGTTCTTGGGAGCATAATTTCTCAAGGGTTTTTTTTTTTTTTTTTTTGCACAAACGTCCACTTAGGCTCAACAATGAAGTGATTTGTTTTTGGTGGTCAAAGGTCAAGGTAACAGTGACCTTGTTTGTCTCATTCTTGTTAACATGATATCTCAAGAACAACTCAAGGAATTTCTTCAAATTTGGTGTAAATATTCGTATGGATGCAACGATGAAATGAATAAATTTGGTGCTCAAAGATCAAGGTCACTGTGACCTGTCTTGTGAAAACAACATCTCAAAAACACCTCAAGGGAATTTCTTCAAATTTGGCACATACATCCACCAGTGAAATGATACGATCAGGGTGGTCTCGGGTCAAAGTTCACTGTGACCTTACATCGGTCTGACTCTAAAGAATGTGATATTTCAAGAACACCTTGAGGTAATTTCTTAAAATTTGGCTCAAACATCCACTCGGACTCAACAACGAACTAATTCAATTTTGGTAGTCAAGGTCAAGGTCGCTGTGACCTTGCATCCATCTCTTTCTCGTGAATGTGCTCTTCAAATTTGGCACAAAGGTTGATTTAGAGTCAACAATGAACTGATTAGATTTTGGAAGTCAAAGGTCAAGGTTGCTTTGTCTTTGCATCCATCTCATTCTCCTGAACAGGGAACCTTGAGAACACCATGAGGGAATTTGCTGAGATTTGGCACAAACGTCCACTTGGACTCAACAATGGACTGATCAGATTGTGGTGGTCACAGCTCAAGGTCACTGTGACCTCGTCTGTGTTTGTTGTTGTGAACACAATATCTCAAGAACACCTTTTTAAAATTTGGCACGTGTCAAATTTGAGTCAAAAATGAACTGATCAGAATTTTGTGATCTAAGGTCAAAGGTCACTGTGACCTCAGAAAACATGTTTTTGTCCATAACTCAAGAGTTCATACGCTAATAATGACAAAACCTGACACAAATGTCTAACAGGATAAAATAATGAAGGTCAAAGGTCAAGGGTCAGCTTGACTGTGACATCATCATGTTTTAACGTCATATCTCAGGAACAGAAGGGGAGACATTTGGTCAGATACTGAATTGGTGACTCTAATCTTGAAGCTGTGCTGATTGTATAGATCTTCTGTGTGTGAAGCGTCCATGTTTTCACTGTCAGAGACACTGGACTGGTGGGCGGAGTCATACAACCAGGGGGTGGTGATTCTAGTTTTTCCATGTTGCCTGTAAATTAAACTGCTCCATAGTTATCTCTTGATTTCCTGAGTGCAGCTGCCCCCCCTCCAAAACAGACTGTGCTGAGCGCCGTGGGCCCACAGGTCGTAGTTCCCCTACTTTAGATAATCCTCGTGAGATTTGACACATTTACATCGACACCGTGTAAATTCAGTTTTATGAGCATACCAGCTATAATTATCTCTGCTCAGCTCCGCACGGTTCATGTTAGCTGGTGGAAATATTGACTGTGAAGGCTCATGCACACCTTTAATTACACGTAGGCAGGTGTGTGGGAGGAAAACGTCCAAAGGCAAGAGAGGAGAGAATTCCCACACACTGTTCTTTAACTTTATTTAGAAACATGTTGTGTCCTCAGAGCTTCATCAGGTAACACTGAGAAACAAAGAACACATCTGTGTTTCTTTACCTGACGCAGGTCGAAGGATTAAAAGTTATATTTCTAAATAAAGTTTACTGCAAGTACGACTCATGGCTCCTTGGCTGGAACTCAAGTATCAGGCTTTTGATGCCAAAACTAAAAATATGGTCACCATTTGGAAACACTTTATATTTTGAGCAATTTAGATACTACAGCACCTTAAAAATGAAAATGTGACATAAAAGAATGTTTAAAAGCTTTATTAAGTAACTGAGCAAAATTCTTTGTGGTTTGTTTTTCGTCTGATACTCACCATAACTTGAGTGTTATGTAGGGATGCACAATAAATTATCGGCCGATAATGGGACACTTTTATAATCATGCGTTGTTCCCATGATTAAATTTATAGCTGATAAATAGCGCCGATGATACGAAACCAGACTGCTTACACTGACTTAACAAGGGCAGTATCTACACTCTGACACAATGGGCGGCACATGTACCTTTACATTTTGTTTGCGAGCTGCCAATAAACACAGAGAAGAAGAACAACTGCAGCACGCTGTCTAGAGAGCGCAGACATGACATACACAAGACCTATATAACAAGGACAACGTGTCTCTGTCTCCGTCCCTCCCTCTGCCTCTCTGGTGATGCTTCAATAAGATTAACAGCCTAAATAGATAAAAATATTTAAATCATTTTCCAGCACTAGATTCATTGAAAGGCCAACAGATGGAAAATGACTTTTTGACTCCGCCCACAAAGACTTTTAATTGTTTCAAATAGTGGTGGGACGCGATTACAAAAAAATTAATTAATTAATTAAAGGCTTTGTAATTAATTAATCGCAATTAATCACATTTTTATCAAATAGCAATATTTGACTCAGTGAGCAATGTTTTTCAATTCAGATAAATTCACAAACAAATAAACAAAAATGTTTATTTTTCATTTTTCAAGAGTTTGATAATTTGTCAGACGTAGACTGATTATTTTGGCTCTGAACCTGTCATCTGGTCTATTGTGGGCCAGAGTGTGGATACCCGACCTGAGCCCGATGGGACCCCGTGGAACCCGACGGGTCGGGCTGGGTTTGGATAACAAATCAGAAATGTTGCTCCGGTTCGGCCCACTTGACATGCTGCTGTGTTGTGCTATGGCCTGTTCAAGTGCTGGAATTTGTTATTTACATGACAACGCCTGAACGCAACACAGGCTCCGCTGTTTGACTGTGAGTAACAGCAGCCTTTTGATGGTCATTTACACACTGTCCGTGTGTGGTCACGGTAAACAGACAAGCTGTAACCATGGTAACAATAACTATGTCGGGTAACAAACTGCGTCGGGCTCCTGTCGGGTTCGCACTTAAAAATCAGAAAGGCTGTCGGGTTCGGGCCGGGCTCGGTTATAATTGTCTCGTACTCCGGTCAGGTTCAGTCGGGAAAATGCGGCCCAAGCCGTGCTCTATTATGGGCCGGCTACACCGTTAGCCTGTACCAGGACTGTCATAGCTAACGTTAGCTCTGGTGTCCGTGCTCGTAGCAACATGGTTTGCACTGAGCTGAAATTAGGGAACTGAGAAAGGTACGATTAAATGTGTTACTTTTTTAACGCGTTATTTTTTCTGTAATTAATGACTCGAAATGAACGCGTTAAAGTCCCAGCCCTAGTAGTTTCAAACCTACATAATAATTACTGTACTTTACTGTAGCCCCAGTGCTGGGTGCAAAGTTAACGTACAGCCCTGCTGTTTGTTTCATATCATTTTTCATTTACATGTTGTGCGGCTGTTTATTTTCAAAACGGGAAAAAAATGCATCTTTGCATTTTAGTTTGATCACAATCACTGCTTGTGATGTCTAGAATGTGGCTTTGACTCACGTGTCAACATGTAGCCCATTTTGTAGGAAATACAGAGATATATATGGTGTATCGCCGTTCAGCCTGAAAATACCGAGATATGACTTCTTGTCAGTATAACCCAGCCCCACTTTACATGTATCGGGTTCAGCTTTTATGGTGAGGCAGCAGAGAAGCATGAGATCTGACTGTACTTGGATTTGGTCAGGGAGGTAAATGTCACAAAGGCTTTGAAATGATGGATTGCTCTGTAAATTTGTGGCACACACACACACACACACACACACACACACACACACACAGACGCAGACAAATCCCTACATATATGGGTTTCAGACTGAGTGAGATGAGCTTGTCAATATGGCGGCTCAGGAGAACACTTGAGGGAACAAGATGAATCCTCCAAACAGCAGACAGACAACACGTCACCACGGCTGATATCACAGGCAGATATGATCTTATCAAAGTTTATATTTGTAGCAGCTTATATGACAGTAAGCGATAAGAAACTGCAGTACGGAAATGGCAGCAAATATTTCTGAGGTGTATTAGAAACAGTTTCTGTTCGACGTGGTAACCTTACTATCTCGTTTTTAATCTCGTCCACATGAGCGTGTGTGATGTAAGTGTCCGTTTTGGTTTCATTCAGACGTGACAGGACGATTAGGCTGCATAAGTGATGGACTTTAAAACTTATTTTCCTGTTGGAGCTTTGATGAATGCTCACTGTCAGCCTGAGGGACGCGTGTCTCTGCATCTCTCAGTGAATCTCCTTAATAACTCGTCTCATCAGTTTTATCAGTTAACGTTATTAGATAGAGAATAAAGTCTGACAGCGCAGAGGCTCAGAATGAGGAGACGCTACGTTGGGACTCTCGTTATTCATAGACTGAACTCCTCCTCACATCCAGATCTTCCGCTCCCTCTTCATCTCATCACCAGCGACTAGAATCCAACCGAGGGATTCCTCATTTTACTGTGGCTTCATCATCCTCAGTAAATATACGACAGCACGACGGGTCTAATCATCAAAGACACTCTTCTCATACTCATGTACACGTTAATAAATATTCTTTCACTCTCATGAGTCTCTCCTGATCGGACTGGTATTTTAAAACCATGAATCGAGGGTGGACACGTAAACTGACATCACATAAGACTGGGGATGCACCGATAACCGATAATGACCTGCTCCTCCTGGCCGATAACTGATACTTTCACATTATTGTATTTTAAACAGAAGTGTATAACCTATAGTTTCTGTTCACCTGAGGGCAAGACAGGCTGAGATGTAGTTGCTGATTTAATAGTCCAAGAATAAACTGATTAGAGGTTTGCGGTCAAAGGTCATAGGTCAAGAGGGTTCGTAGTTCGAACCCACGGTGGGGGGTTTGAACCCAGGATGGGGGAGCCCTTCTATGTGGAGTTTGCATGTTCTCCCCGTGTCAGCGTGGGTTTCCTCCAGGTGCTTCAGCTTCTCCCACAGTCCAAAGACATGCAGGTGAATTGGTGACTCTAAATTGTCCGTAGGTGTGAATTAGGGCTGCAACTAACGATTATTTTTGTTGTCGACTAAACTATCGATTATTTTTTTGATCAATCACGATTATCTTCGTTAGCACCTATTTTAGGACTTCTGTTTAACCTAAGGTTGCTTAAATCTTCACACCTGTGAAAGTTACCCTGTTGTACTCTGACAGCATACGTTTTTAAACAAATATATTAAAATAATGACACATAAAACATTTATCTGTAACATAGTTTATATAGTTTTCAAGTATGTCAAAGCAGTTTCGCCTGTAATTCACTGATTACTGCCGTGAAGTACGCATTAATGTAAGTGAACTAGCGTCCGCCAAGCAAGCTTCTTCCATGATTTTCTGACTGATAGACGTACAACACAAACTATTATGTACTTGCATCATAGGCTGATGGTTAATTAACAAATGAGCATGTGATTAAAAATATCTACGACGTTATTTGTGAACTCACCTCTCTGCGGTACGTGATGATACAGCAGCTCCGGGGTGTCGGCGTTTAAGGTGTTCATGCATCGCCGTAGTGCTACCATGGAATGAGAGTTGAGCTTCACAGAGATTGCATTTAACATGTTTCGTTGGTTTATTTTCAGTGAAATGTTCCCAAACTTTGGAAACTTTGGGTCGGGAGTTTTCGAGCCTCTTCGTCTGTTTGTTCTGCCATAGTTTGTGCGTTCTTCTTCTCTGATTCCTTGCGGGATGTAAACAGCGAGCGATACTGCCCCCAGCACTTCCTGTAGTGCACTGCAGTTACAGATGAGCATGAAGCACAGAACTGTAAAAGAACTTAAACAGTTCTGTGGCATGAAGCAGCCGGTGTGTGACGCGTCAACGCTTAAATTTTCGCGTCGACAAATTTTTGTTGTTGACGTAATCGATTACGTCGACTAATCGTTGCAGCCCTAGTGTGAATGTGAGTGTGAATGATTGTCTGTCTTTATGTGTCCGTCCTGTGATAGTCTGGTGACCTGTCCAGGGTGAACCCCACCTCTCACCCAGTGTCAGCTGGGATAGGCTCCACCCACCCCCTGCGACCCCTAACAGGAAAAGCGGTTACGGAAAATGAATGTATGAATATTACATATGTTGAAAAGAGTTGTATTTCATGTCTCCATCTGCTGGTGGGCCGTCATGATAAGGGTATGCATGTATAATATGATGTTAATTCCACCATAGAAGAAACTTGATGGTCACTAAAATTAAGTGAGGAAAAAAGTAGATATATCAATATCTGTATTGGTTGTCAGCCAAATAAATAATTATATATCTGAATACCAGCAAAAAACCCAATATCATTCATCCCTACCCTTAAAGCCCAGCTCAGACTAAAGATTCACGACAAGATGAGTTGAAACAAACAACTACTACAATCAGTGCAACTAAATGAGACGGTCTCTGTTGAGGTCATATCGGCCAGCCCTAGATACTGTATATCATATACAGTCGTTATATCACCCAGCCTTACCATAAGGAATCAGTTGATATAAGCCAGTATGGAGCAGTTTGTAGAAGTGACTCCTCCAACTTGTTTGAAAGTATGACTAAAGACGTGCCTCTATGTTTACTTTATGGATATCAAATGTTGGTATCAGTTTCACTTTGAGGCTTCTGGTGTTGTTCTGTTTTAAATGATCCGCAGCGCTGTTCCCCACACTGTGGACATCTTTCTGTGTATCAGTGTCTCTTTGGTTTGTTTGTGTGTGTGAGCTGCGTTTTTTGTTTTCTCTCATCGTACTCATCATGTCATTATTCGCTGCGTCCTGACGAGGCATGATGAGGCTGCTTTGACAGCACAACAAACCCTCGGCTGCATTAATGAAGCGGCTCACAGCCTCCAGCAGCAGTGTTTGGTCATCTGTTGTTGTTCCAGGCCTCATTTACAAAACCATAAAGTGCTGCTGGGTAGCTTTGGATAATCTGGCGTGAGGCCCAGATAATACGGCTGGACCGCGAGACAAGTGAACCCCTGTTCCCATCTGAGCGTCCCCCTAAACCTCCACCACCACCTCCACCTCCCGTATTGTCCTGATTCTCCCTGGTTTTGATGCCTCGTGATCGATTTGATCGTCAGGACTCCGGCTGACAGCTGACCGCAGCGTGAACTCATCACTGGTTTGGGGTCAGAGTTGACTTGGCACGGCGACATCTGTGTGATGACCCAGTTTGAGTCCTCGGAGGCTGTTTCTCAGTCAGATGAAGTGGCAGTGGTGTGATAGTGTCCCGAGCAGATCCTCAGGATTACAGCCAATTAAGGCGTTTTATGGCTCAGTATCAGCTCTATAAAACCCAATCAATTTCCATTTATTTATTTTTTAATTGCAGCCGTTTCAAAGAAAAACACTGGATTGGATTCCGCAATTGCAATTTCTCAAAATGGGGTCACAAATGCATTTTGAGTTGTTATTAATTTCTGTAAATTAGACTGAGTGATTGTGTTGGTGAGCTACATGATATTAAACATCTACCGAGCATAATTACATTCCTGTCTTTGTATCTGCAGGAAAATAATTAGATAAGCGTCTGCAGGGTTTTTCAAAGCAGTGAGTCAGAGAAAAGACAAAGTAAACTTTCTCTTATCTTCAGAATTACTCACCAGATCAGCTCCCATTCAACAAGATGGCTTTTATTGGTATTTTTTATCTGTCCTGCTACAGTCACAGTTTTTTTCATGTTACGACATGTCTTTAGCGTCAGAACGCTCCCTCAGTTCATCCCTCGTCGCTGACTGTGTCTGTCTGCTGTTTTGTGCCGGGCAGGTCGTGTACAGTGGGTTTATCATTGTTGCGCTGCAACAAATACTTGCTTAAATAGTCAACTATTAAATTAATTGACCACTTGTGTTGAGTAACTTTTCAGAAAAAAGTGAACATTCTCCGATTCCAGCTGTTGTTTACGCTGCTAACGGGTTTTTCAAAGTGGCGGTTGCCAGTTCTGGATTGGATGTACATTTACGTCACTTCATTGTTCTGGGAAAGTACCTCTGCTTAAATCAATGCATCCTGTAGCTAAAACCAATCCAGTTAATTAATTTAGCCCTTGGGACGCACGATAACATCAGCACGTCATTGGTATAGGCTGATATCAGCTTTAAAATGAGCGATCAGAGTTAGCCAACATGGTTTGTCTTACTCAGCACAATGAATGAATATTGCGGACACTGAAAAGTATTCTGTTTCATGTCTCCATCTGCTGGTGGGCCGTCACGATAACAGTATGTATGTATATATGATGTTAATTCCTCTACAGAAGAAACTTGGTGATCACTAAAATTAAGTTGGAAAGAAGTGGACATATTGGTGTTGGTTATTGGCCAAATAAGTTGTTATATATTGGCATATTGGAAAAAAATTCAGTATCTTGCATCCCTGTTCAGTTCCAGTTAATACAGCTCACCGTTCCAAACCCTGCAGAACCACTTGGAAAACTCTGTATACACACAGTAATGCTGTCTACAGAGTCGGAGTCTACTAGCAGGTAAAAAGCCCCGCCCCACCTGGCCTATGTGACACATTTCTCCGTGTATTTCGGCTGTCAGTGTCCAACAGCTGCTGAATGAGACGGACCACAGTTAGTTTTTAACAGTTGTCTGTGAAGCAGTCGGAACAACTCAGTGTTGGAGTGATGACATTTAAATCCGAGGTGCCATGCTGCTGATTGGGCCGCTACTGAAGACTTTGTCAAGTGATTAGTCTGCGACCGGCAGCTAATCAGCGTATTACTCTGAATTAATGACAGCAGAGCTTTCACTGCAGGGTTAGGTTACATTTTAATGAATAGGTAAAGAGACTAATGACTGTGACTGTACCTGTTTGCCGTCAGCTCACTTTTTATGAAAAAAAAAAAGATAGTTGGAACTGCAAATGGCATTTCTACATTTCTACATCGCCTGACTCCTCCTAATTTTCATTTTATACCAGACGGTTTCTGAAAACAACCTGCAGATGTTCTGAAGGCAGTTTTTATTCTGCAGGAATAAGTCAAGGGTTAACTTCCCCCATTTTGGTCCAGTGTGAGACGGTTTGAGTGTCCAAGTCCACCTAAGTTGAACCTAAACTGAAAGCACTGTACAGATTCACTGCCACAAAATAATCTTCAGGTGTTACTTAACACACTGGTGGAAATCAGTGGATCTGGGGATGTCCTGAGGATCGGTACAGGGGGTCAGTTTGGGCACATTGAAATGGATTAGTACCAGCTTAAATAAAGCCAATCAAAGTCAGATCCTTCCTTTACTGAACTCTACTTTTGTGTGCTCCCAAGTGAACCCTTCAGAGTAAAGCTTAACGTCTCTATTTGAAGACACATCATGACTACCTTGACCCACTGTATGAAGGAGAGGGGACAGGTAGTCTTCCATCTAATATGAATTAATGTGCAAACAGTGACGTAAATGCAATTACATTCAATTGTTATGAAGTAATACCCTGCCTGTTTAGAAGTACAGAGGCCAAACAGTGTTTGTTGTTTTCTTGTAAATAAATGAGTATACCTCACATTTAGAGGTCCAGAAGCTTACGTAATGAGTTACATGACCAGAACATGTGGACCGTTGTTGCAGGAGATTGTTTGTATCCAGGACATCTGTCATCAGAGATGGAGAGTATTTTTGACAGTTTAAAGTATGTGAACGAAAAATGATTCGATCACATTGGTGATTTAAATAGAGACGTTGGCAAAAATACACAGATTTGCTAATCTATCAGGCTAACTATCATTAGCCAAGAGTACAAAACGTGTCAGCACAGATTGTATAAAGGGACCAAAATTGGACACCATGATTGATGACTCAAGATCCTTTTACACTTGTATTTAGAGATGTTCTGATACTGATAGTGTCGGAAATCCTTCTGTACTGCCTGAAATGTTGGATCGGGTATCGGCGAGTATGTGGGTCTATGCACCGATTTGAAACCAGGTGATTTATTAATAAACTTTAAAATAGTTTTCAAAGTAGATAAAGCAGCAGTCTTCCCAAGAAATACAATATTCGTTGCGGCTCTGAAGCTACGTAGCTAATTATGCTGTGCAGCCACTGGCAACTACTGTTTGAGAGCGGCAAAGAAAAGTTGATTTCGGGAACGTGACGTTGCTGTTGCACTGCTCTGTTATACGGTTACTGTATTGAAAATACATGTCTTTGGATTTACTAAATTGTTCCCTCTGGGTTGGGAGAGAGTTACTGTCTCAAGCAAAGGAGTTCAAGTATTTCGGGGTCTCGTTCACAACATGAGTGAGGGTAGAATGGAGCGTGAGATGGATCGGCAGTTTGGTGTGGCTTTTGCAGTGATGCAGGTCCTGCGACGGGCTGACGTGGTGAAGAGGGAGACCTAGAGGGCCAAGCGCTCAATTTACTGGTCCATCTACGTCCCAACCCTCAGCTATGGGCATGAGCTCTGGGTAGTGACCGAAAGAATGAGATCACGGATACAAGTGGCCGAAATGAGTTTCCTCTGTAGGGTGTCTGGGCTCAGCCTTAGAGATAGGGGGAGGAGCTGAGAAGCTGGGTGAGAAGGGAGTAGAGCCGCTGCTCCTTTGTGTCTGAAGGGGTCAGTTGAAGGTATCAGGATCCTCCTGGGCGCCTCCTGTTAGAGGTGTTCCAGGCACGTCTCACTACTAGGAGGCCCCAGGGCAGACCCAGAACACGCTGGAGGGATTAAATATCTCATCTGGCCTGGAAGTGTCTTGAGAGCCCCCAAGAGGAGCTTGAGCTTGAGCTTGAGATTTTTCACATTATTTTATATTTAATAACCCATGAGACCTGTGGGCATGAATTTAGAAACAGACTTGAGAGCTGCCATCCAGGATTTTACATCCTCGATGCAGTTTAAGAGGATTTTGACACTGCATGGACCGCGAGATTTGAGCGGGAGATATAGCTGAGTGTAAAAATGGTAGATATATTTTTTGTAATATGCATACATTTCCTTGCATATACAAGGAAAACAAAATGGGGCCTAAAATGGAGCCTTGTGGTACGCCACAGGAGATAAATGATGAGGAAGAGGACACATTTATCAGTTTTATAGGTAGGAGGCAAACCACTGTAGGGCCAGTCCCTGTATGCTGACAGTATGCTTACAGCAGTGCAAGAGGATGGAGTGATCGAAGAGAGGTGGTGGGGGAGGACTCTGTGCTGTGCTGCTTCCTTAAGCCTGACTGAAACTTGTCCAGTATGTTAAATATGTTCAAAAAGGAGATGAGTTGAGAGCAGCTGATAACCAGCAGCTGATCGTTCGGAGCGTCCCCATGTTGGTGCATAAAAAAATCTAAATTTGGGAACCTCTGTGTGAGCAGTGAGCAGCCTGAATTCTTTCCATTGAGACTGTTTATTTCTGTGGCTGTACAATTTGTGCTTTACAGTGACACTTGAAATACTCAAGAAGCAGCAGAAGTGTTTCCTCTCTGCAAACTGTGCTATCACTGCCTCAGGCATTTAAGGGAAAAAAAGACGACTTCTTCTGAGGACCTGCTCCCTTTATGTGGCGAGTATTTTTTGCTCTTTGAAACTCAGTGTAAAGCAGGACTGTTAGACAGCGCTGAATGATGTGGCGTTCACTCTCAGCTGTTAGTTTTGCTGTCTAAAGAAAAGAAGTGGTGGAGTTGAATTGAAAGTGCTGTGACTCACCCAGCCTTAATGAAAACAATGATACTGAGCATTCAAGAGGATCAATGCCACTCTGCTGCAGGTACAGCACTGAAGGGCATTTATCTTAATTTGATAGGTTTGATAGATATGATGAGTTTAACAAAAAGCAGCTGACAGCGTGTAGACGCTCATAGATTTTTTTCTTGCAATATGTAAGTGGTGTAGTCGACAAATAATTAGCTTTCAGCTCTTTTTCATTTCTTCCTCTTTACTGAAGAGTTCCAAACTTCAAAGTTTTCTTCATAACGATGACATTGGATTTCCAAATCAGCGCTCAAATGTTGTTTAAACCTGGTATTTCTGCACAGTCGCAGATTAAAACAGGCTACACTACTTGTATTTGTAGAACTTGATTTGATTTGTTTTCACCTTATTGTCAGAAAAAAATCTGAAATTTGTCTTGTGTCCTAGGACGTCAGCAGTTTCACATAAATACAAAACAACATGTAACCAAGCAACAAACGCAACATATCACATCAGACATCTGGAAAAATGGATGCAGTGCAACATTAGATTTGATGTCATATATAATATATGGTTAATAACATTATATATCTCCATAGTGCTGCATTCGAGAGGAGTCTTTTTGTAGACTCAGTAAAATAAATCTAGATAAAAGAAAGATTCAGTCCTATACTGAATGTCTTTTGTGATTATTTATCTGTTTTTCTGATTTAAAGTGAAAGTTGGAGAATGTTAAACTTTGGGTAAAACGCTGCGCTGCACAGTGGAGAAGGGGCGGGACAAATATAACCAAGACCAATTGTCACAGAGGTGCTGAGCAACAACAACTGCCATTTCCTGCTGGGAAAAGAAAGACACACGGCCTTATTGAGGTAACACCAGTGACTGTCCAACCAATGATAATTTGGTCAGACGAGCGTAACGACCAACCAACCGACTAGAAGTTTGCAGCCCTCCAGACATGGGTGGTGTGCAGTGCAGTCAACGGAGGAATAGCAAATTAAACTATAAAGCAACATGTGTAAGCAGTCGAAGATTTTCTCAGTGGTTTAAGAGAGCACGTCCCCATTTTGGAGAAACAGGCAGGAGTACTGACATGGACGCTAAACAATGTACAGCTGTGGACGTGGTCAGTAACAAAATGTGTTTTAGCGCCCCCCCCTTAAGTGTACGTTATATTTAGAATATTGTCACTGCTTTACCTTAATTTCAGACAGTAATCTCCAGTGAGAAAATCACTCTCCTCAAAGCCAGACTTAATTAAGAAAAGCAGTGATTTAACATCACTGAACACAGGAGCTGCTGGTCTACTGCTGCCTCCAGTAGTACGTTTGTTTGTGTTATTCTGTGACCGCGTTTAAAACAGTTAGTTCAGATTCACCAAAGTCACACAATAACACAAACTAATTAACTGATTGAAACAGCAGTAGACCAGGAGCTCCTGTGGTAAGCAAGCTAAAATGACTGATTTTGTTAATGGAGTCTGGTGGATTTGACAAAGCTGGAACAGGCTGTCTGATGGAAAGGTAAAGCGCTGAAAATACTCTGACTGTAGCACACACTTAAACTGATATTGAGTTTGTAGGTGGGATTTTTTAGGCTTTGCACGTAGGCGCATGAAAGGGCAGAGAGGTTTGCTCTCTCTGCCTTAAGGCTTTCCTCATATGCGCATGGAGGGGTGGAGAGGTGTGCCCTATCTGCCTCAATTAAACTGACATTGAGTTTGTAGGTGAGACGTTTTTAGCCTTCGCACGCTTTGCATGCATTGCGCATAGCAGGGTGGATAAGTGTGCACCCTCTGTCTTAAGGCTTTCTACGTAGGCGTGTGGAACGGCATAGAGGTGTGCTCTCTCCACCTTAGGCTTTCCACATAGACGCATGGAAGTGCTCTCTCTGCGTTAAGGCTTCCCACGTAAATACGAGGAAGGGCAGATAGGTGCACTCTCTCCGGCTTAGGCTTTCCATGTAGGCATGTGGAAGGGCAGAGAGGTGTGCTTTCTCCTCCATAAGGCTTTCCACATAGGTGTGTGGAATAGCAGAGAGGTGTGCTCTCTCGGCCCTAGCCTTTCCATGTAGCTTTGTGGAACGGCAAAGAGGTCTGAACTCTTTGCCTTCAGGCTATTCATGTAGGCGCAGGAAAGGGCAGGGAGGCCCTGGAACAGACCCATACCGCTAGATATAATACTGCAAATGGAAATAAAGTTTTCTTTGACTAAAGTGGACTGACTGTAGTTAATGGTTGATGTCTTTAGTAGGATTGTTTCCAGCTCGTATGGTGCAAATACAACTCCAGAGCGCTGTAAAGTCCAGAAGTCTAAATTTCCAAATTTTTCCAAATGTCATGTTTTCTCAGTGAAATATTGTGACTTCATTTTGTTCAAGAATTTTTTTATAGGGTGATGATGTCATAAAGTGTGATGTCAGACATTTAAAGCCTCTGAAAACACCTCAATTGAAGCTTCAATTGTAAAAAACAAAAAAAAGGACATTCAGTACAAACCCTACTTCCTGTTATAACTTCCTTCCCCTCATCCTTCTCCCTGCTCCTCTCCTCCGTCTCTCATCATTTCATCTCTCCATCCCTCAAACTGCTCCTCCTTCATCACTCCTAAACCACATCCTCTCTGCCTCCAATAGCTGTACGGGATTGTGTGTGCGTAGGTTGATATATGGACGTGTGTGTGTGTGTTGGGCCGGGGGGGGGGGGGGGGGGGGGTGTTCAGCCTCTGAGTGCCTGAAAAGCCGAGTGGTACTTTTTTTTCTCCCCTTTTTGGCAGATTGCACAGGGTTCAGTTTTCGTGACTTTCGTTTGGTTGCTATGCAACGGTAGGAAGACGTTTCCAGCTAATCCATATACATAGCTTTTCACACCTCCACTCTCTTCTTCCTCCTCCTCACCCTCCCCTCCCTCCCCTCTCCTTGTTATTCCTCGCTCCCTCTCAACTTCCTCCTGCTCCCTCTCATCCCTCCATCCTATTTTTTCTTTCTTTCTCCATATGATCAGTTTGTACTTTGGCTCCTCCGCCTCTCCTCTCCTGTCATCCGTCCACCATGCTGCTGCTGCCCCCCCCCCCGTTCCCTCCTCTCTGTCCGGGTCTTGGCTCAGCTGCTGGCAAAGCTTACGGCAACCAAGGTCACCCATACTGCGCTCTCAGTCTGACAAGTGGGCTGCTGTGTGTGTGTGTGTGTGTGTGTGAGATTCTGCACAGTATACTGCGAGCGTGTCCTCACCCGTACACAAGCACTGTGTGCAGAGATGTGGATAATAGCGTCTGTGTGTGTTGTTTTGACACGAGCGAATGTCCTGAATTCTTTATGCACTTTCCTATACGTCAGTGCTCGTGTTGGTGTGTGTGTGTGTGTGTTCATGTCGCTGTCCTCATACTGTACATGCCTCCGTGTGTCCTCGCGTGGCCTGCTTGTATAACTGTCCCCGGTGATATAGGAGGCTGTGTGCTGTGTGAAACACGCAGGATCTGCTCTGCGTCTGCAGTCACTTCACCCAGCAAATATTGACTCTCGTCCATGATACAGAGGATGAGGAGAGACGTGTCATTACAGCCGGAGGAAATGATTGGGTTTAAAGCTGCACAGGGCTACATTATCAATAATTACTATGTGTTCACCCAGTGTTCGCTCAGTGTGTAAATACGTCTGTATGTATAAATTACACAGGATATTGTCAGCTTTATTAGAAACTAACACGGTCCAGCAAGTCAAACATACAGTAACCGTCCAACTGCACGTCCATATGCATGTGTCCATGAGCCCACACTGGACGGGCTTCACAATGAACAGCAGTGAATTTAATCCAATTAAAAAGAACATGATACAGAAAACATGCAGATGGACCAAGCAGCTAATTGACTACAGCTGAAAACATGATTTTTTTAAAATAAAAAACAAGATAAAGGCAACAAAGTAGAAATAAAATATGACACTAATCATCGTGGATGGACAGACGGACTTTAATAATCCTTAACTGGGAATTTCCTGTGTACCAGCAGCCTGTTGTGTAGGCGGCGAAAAGTAAATAAACAAGAAACAATATTTATCAATACAGAGATATCAAATAATTTAACATACCGTAAAACTTTGATGAAACGCTCAGTCCCTTCTACCAGCCCGCTGTGGCTCCACATTTTGACAAATAAAGGCCTGTCTCATTTAGAGGCCTGGGGTTTTATTTATTAATGTTGCGTACGCACAAAATGAGGCCTGTGCGCCACTTCCCAGACAAAGGTTGTGACGCTAACTTCCACGTTAGCCGACAGAAGAATGTCATCGTGATGATAATATAATGGCTCGATAACAAAGGAAAACCCTTTAAAGACCAGTTAACTTTTAATCAGTCCCTCCAGGATTTTTGTTGCAGCCTGAAATGCCTTTTTTTTGCGATGAAATTGCGGGAGTAAAAATTGAAAAAATAGTTGCGATGCTGTCTATTGTCAGAAAAAAAAAATTCTTGTTTCCCAGGACGTCAACTGTTTCACATTCATACACAGAAATACAAAACAACATTTACCAAACAACAAACAATATTATTATTTGATTTTATTTTGTTATTTATTTTATTCGATAGGGACGATGCACTTTAACATAGTTCCAACACAGGGTGTGAGACTGATGTGTTGCACAGAGAGTTTATAGCTATTTCTAAATTTGAACTCTTGAGCCTGGTTTGGCTTTAACGTGATGACCTAACATGTTATTAAAACGTTCAGGTTTAAACATCATAAAGCATGAGCATTGAGTGTTTCCCACAGAATTTAAAGTCAATTTGTGATGGTGGCAGGGGGCAGCAACAGCTGATTGACGGCAATCAGCTGCTGTCGTTCAAAGCATGCATCACACGCTGTTAGCCGAGTGATGCTAACAGCTATCTCCGTCACTGTGTGAGATAGAGGGCGCTGAACGAATCAATACGCTGCAGTGAAATTAGATTTGAACTGTTTTATTAAGTTAAATTTGCAGTAAAGTTGTGTTGATTGGACAAAAGTGCGAGGTCACGCAGATATCGTAGTCGATTGGCTAAATTTATGTTAATTATTGCAGTCAGATCATTAAAACATTAATACCTTCATAGGAAAAGCCCCAAATTACTCTGAGACTTGAAACAAAATTTGGCCAACAAAAACAAAACCAAGTGATGCTGCTTGCAACTAAGATGAGCTTAATGAAGCTCAGAGAACACACTGTGCAGCTCAGTAAATGAGATCTTATCCATTTACTATCATAGTAAAACAAATAGTAAAAAAGAGTAGATATAAAAATCATGTTCACATGTGGGAAGGTTGGTGGAGAGTGCTCTATACGTTGAATGAATACTGACATCCAAACGAGTACTCATGCCCATCCCTAACATCCACCAGACACCCCTAAACTTCCGTTTATATACCGATACTTGTTTGTGCTCCGACATTTTTCAGACCTGTCGATGAGATTTCGTTGATCGTGTCGTATTGGCGAGGTCCTGGAGCAGCTGCCATTAGCACAGCGGTGGATATTTGTAGCGTTTGTTGCGCTAATTCATCAGATGTTTCTACAAACCGTCATCAGCGTGAAATCTCAATCATCATTCTTACTGAATGTCAGAAGGCTGATGAGTGATTCATTCATAAAGCTCTTACATTGTTACAGCTTTGTGCAGCTTCTGCTGACTCACTGTTCACTCTTCTGTCTTGCAGCATATTTTCTGACAGCTTATCATTATCATCAGGTTTTTTTTTTTCTGTGCTTCTCTTCTGCAGACCATTTCAGTTGAGCCCTGAGGACCAACCGTCTGTAACTTGTGTTTTTCCAGTCAGTATGATAAAACCAGCCTTATGAAATTTGTATAGCGATATTTTGCATACTGCAGCTCACTTTGTCTCAAACCCCTACAGGCGTTCTTGTCCCTGTAGTCTGACAGTAAATGGTGTCAAACCTGTCCTCAGAATGAAACTGCAGGCAACTCGCTGAACTCTCAGTCAGCCCTTCAGGTCCTGATCGTTTGCACGCCGTCTTTTCTCTCACGTTGGTTTGTTACCTGACGTGGTGTCGACTTGTCTCCTGCTGCCCTCTGATAGATTTTCTGTCTCCTGCAGTGGTATGTACTGTACAGCTCCATTAAAGTGTGTCTACACCAGAGCATCTGGAGAACAAGTTTATATTTTATTATTTAATCGTGGCCAAGGTGTCATTTATTTTCTTTAATGAACGTCAAACAGGATGAATTAGCTGTGTTAAACAACAAGACTAATCAACGTGGCAAACCCACAGAGTTATTAGCAGACTCTGCAGCTCCCTCGGCTCAGTGGAGCTTTTTAGCTGCTGTTAGCTCACTGTTTTGAAGTGTGTGTTGTTGTTGTTGTTGTTGTTTTTCTGACACATTAACACACACGTGGCTGCTTCTACAGTGAAAAACCTGCTGCACACTTCCTGCCCAGCACCAAACAGCAGACTGACAGTCAGCAGCTCGCTGGTGAACACAGTGAAGCAGTTAGCTGCTGAGGACTCAGATATTTTTTACAGTCGTTGGTGGAGTCCAAACAAGAGCTAAAATTGGAACAAATATTGGACGATGTCCTGAGTTATTAATTAGTCACTGAAAGCACTAAGACCTACTAAAGTTTGGTCGGGTTGGTGATTAGCAGATATTAATATGAGCCCCCAGGTCGTGTCATGTCCCAGCAAAGCTGTGAATATTCGCGGGTTATTATCACTGAGGCTTTGAAGCTTTAGTTTAAGTCTTTAGTTTTCGTAGAGACAAATTCTGTCGTGTCTTGACTTGATTCGTTACCCCAAAAAACACTTGAACTTTCTGTTAAACTAACACAACATTCGCCGCTCTTCCCCGGAGGACAGCAAACTGTACTTTATTTTAGTTTAGTTCATTTTTTTTTTCATTTAATTTAATTTTATTGTACTTTAATTGAGTTTAATTTAATTTTAGTTTAATTTAATTTAGCTAATTTGTTTTAATAATTTTATTTGTTTTTATTCCATTTTAGTTAAGTTTGGTTTAGTTTTTAATTTTAGTTTACTTTCGTTTAGTTCAGTTTTATTTTACTTTAGTGTAGTTTAATTTAATTTAGTTTAGTTTAGCTTAGTTTAATTTAGTTTTACTATCATATTTTACCTCATTTTATTTAGTGAAGTCAGACTGATGGATAAGAGGAGCAGCTGCTGCAAGTGAATGCAAACTTTTAGACCCAGCAGAATGAACGCAAGTTTCACTTTTAACACACCCGACTTCCTGCTGTTCCTCTCTGCTCCAACAGTGTGGTGTTATAACTAACCAAATAGAATATATATTCCAATTGGCTGCCCCTTGTAAGTCAGAGATTTGAATCGTCAGTCAGAGACCTCTCAGTCGACGAGATTACTTAAAGGTGAGTAGTCTTTTTTTTTTGCCAGTCACTGTGCAGTGCACTGTACTTCTGGGGACATTTTGGTCTCTAGATTTTGTTGCAGAGTGAGCGCTCTTGACTTTTATGCAGCTCTTTGGTACAGACAGCTGCAGACACAGAGGAGGGAAAACCTTCCAGTGTATGAGATGACATTATCGTATCTCTTTTACTTGGCAGTGAATTTATAGCTCACAGATACTTAATACGACACAGTCTCTGGCTTTTGTTTGATATCTAGTGTCATTTAAAAATGCTGCACATTTCTGATCCGTCATTAACACCTGTTAGCTTGTTTACTACATGACATGAATGCTGCTGTCACACTGAACGTCCCGCTGAGCCTCGTTCAAACTTTAAAAATTCATCCAACATTTATCACAAATCATGAAAAATGCAAATTCTGCTCTGTGTTGATGTGTAAACAGGCAACAGTTTGCTAACGTGTTAGCTTTAGCATGTTTAGATTTTGGTAATTTGTTGGAGTTTTCAATTAATGTGGCTTTGAGTGTTTAATTTCATTATCAGCAGGTTGTAACTTTGAATCAGTCGGATACATGAATGAGACTTTATAGTGACTGTAGTTCTTTCTGTTCGGATATAAAAGCAGTTTCTGTATAATTGACTGTTAGTCAGAGCAGGTAGCTGCTTTATGAAACCAGTCGGCTGTTGTGGGATCAGTCGAGCTTGAACACAAAGAGAAAAAAAGCCACACACAGAAATTAATGGAATGAAAATTGATTTCTAATTAAGCTGCGTTCTTGTGTCCCAAAGCAAACAGCCCACACCTCCTCCTCCTCCTCCTCCTCCTCACTCTGTTAAGTCACTCTGCAGTTTTCTTTTCAGGCGTTCACTTCAATCTGAGCAGCAGCAGTAACATTTATAAATCAGGTCAGGGTCTCATTAAAGCTCTTATTTTGTAGCACAGACTCTCCGTTTGCATGACATTAGTGTGAAATTCAAATTGTAACTCCAGCGTGACTCGCTCTGCTGCTGAACTCGTTGCTCCTCGTCCTGACCGGACTGATAATCAGACACGCTACTCTGTTTGCAGTCCACACTGTCCCGTACATCAGCTCTCTGTTCTCAGCGCTCAGTCTTACTCAGCTGCTTCACTTCATCTCCGTTAGCGCTGACCACTCATGTGTCATAATCCAACCAACTTCCCGCTTCGTATTTACACAACCTGCAGAGCACACGTTGTGAATTTTGGAGTCAAAAACGTGAGTCTTACACTCAAACAGCTCGACATGAATTCACATTAGACTAAAGTTAGACCTGTGTAAATGTCTTTCCTTGTTATTTCTCTTTTTCTGTGACATTTTCAAACTCTTGTAAGACAGCTGTCACCCCCACTGCCATCATCTGTGACCTGTTCTACACACCAGCTGGCTCGGGTTTTGCCACTGGTTAATAAACTCACGTCATGCACGATATCTATCACGCTGAGAAATGATCAGCCAATATGGGACATTTTTATAATTATGCATTATTCCAATAAATAGAATTATAGCCTATAAATAGGCGGCTCGCGTACCTTTAAACTTGGTTTGGGTGCCGCCAAAAGACCCTTTTAGGGCCGACGTCACGATGACATCATGTTATCACCTGGAGGTGAAGCTGCCTCTCCCCCACAGGGCTGTAGGCTACATAGGAGTCTTCAAATGTGGTCTTGTTGTGTTATTGGGAGCCAGAATAGAAGGAGTCATGGCTCAAAACCAGCCGCCACTGCCCGTCAACAAAAACAAAGACAACTATGGTTAAATGTGATCAGACCAAAGGACTGGACGGAGGCCATCATCAAAAATGCTCACATGTGCAGCGCACACTTCATATCAGGTTAGGGACAAAGTATTTCCTGTTGTAGGGATGAAGAACGTTATGTCCAGAGTGCGCTCTGCCACTCTGAGAGTGCGCTGCTCTGGATAACCCAACGCTACATTCAGAGAGCGCTCCCAATTTATCAGCGCTCCAGTTTGTGTCAGAGTGCACTCCTGAACGCACCACTCACATCATCTTCCTCCATTGGCTGAAACAAGACAACACAACTTGTTAGCTAGCCCTAGCTAATGTCTGTGGAGGATTGTTTTGCCTTCAGCTAAGCCCCGCCTACTAAAACACATCATGCTGTTTACTAACAGTAAAAGAGTCTATACTATAGACATTTACAGACACAAAACAAAACTGTGTAAAAAACAAGGTGTCAGTGTAGCGTCTGTCACCTGACTGAGTTATGATGTAATCGGTGAACACTGTGTAACACAGACTCTCGTGTCAGGCTGCACCCAGCCACATTTCCATAAAAAAAGAAAATACAATTCAAATAAAGTCTTTTTAGCTGGTGATTTTGTTTGAGTCAGTCATTTGGATATGAAATAAAAAGAGATTCTGCTGTGTCGGAGCCGCAGGTGCATCCCGGCAGTGGTTCACACTGAAAGATGATCAAAAGGAGCCAGATGTGTTGAGTTGGTTTTAATGAGGAGCAGAGACAGGATACAGATCGCTATTTGAAGAAGGCTGCATGAAAAATGTCATTTTACTCACCGACAGTAACGGCAGCCTTAATGGCCCACTTTATTTGAGTTCCATTTTCCATCCAGGATGTTCGGCTTTTCAGTCTGCTGCTTCATTATTCTGCTGAGAAATGCTGTTGGTAAGTGCTGCATTTTAAAAGCCATTTTCCTGCAGCACTAACTTCACTCTGCTTATCGCTTCAAACCCTGTGTAATACTCTTATGATATTATATTATTATATTTTATAAGGACTTGTGATAGGGTTTATTGACTTTACAGAGATAATTCAAATTAAAAAAAAAACAATTAGATTCTCTGATTTTCTTTTTTAGTCAAACTCCCCATAGAAAAATTTTAGATTTGTTGAATTTGTATCAAGATCACCAAAAAACATCATCAAGAACAGGAAGTACATATTTCCTGTCAGTTTTACCTCAGTTTCTATTCAGGGTGGGCGACATGACCCTAAAACGAGATGATGTGGCACACCTGTAGTGGCTTGATGGCATTTTTAACGTCTCCATGAGGCTCTGAGTTTATTTGGTCTCATACTGACTACTTTTATGGTTTCAAATGTCTCTTCCCATTACGTTGATAGTGAACCTGTCACTAAGATAGGCCTTTCTCATATTGTCTTGACTTTGGTTTTTGATCTGTTTTTCTTCTCCATGATGCTGGAGCGTCAGTTCCTTTATTTTATCATAATTTACTGCTTTTTTTCCATTAAAAAACTGGGTAAAATTGAAAGGAAAATATGTTTTGAGACTGTTCATTTAGTTAGTTTACTTTGCTGTTTGTATTTTAAAAGCAGTTGTTTGATTTTTGTTTTGACTTTTAGTAGGAATTTAAAATCACAAGGACTCAAAAGAGTATCATGACTTATAAATGTCAGAGCGTAGCACATAGAAGCAAAACTAAAAACACATTTCCAAAGTGATCCTCGGTGGAAACAGCCAACAATACACAAAGACGTAGGTATCGATAGAAATAAACAAATTACAATATAACGCTAGCTGTCCCTCTCGCAACTTCACGCCCTGTCTCGTCCTCTGAACACCACAGGATGGAGACTAAAAAACACCCTGCAGGTACGACACCGCCCCTCTGAGCTGTAACAATCATTTCACATTCCATCTGTTATTTGACTCGCCGCTTCAGACTGCAGCTGACAGTAATGTCACACGTGACGAATTGTTTGTTGGTGAAAATCTTGATATTGATTTGGAGAGGTGGCATGGCTTCTTGTTAAACATACTGTCAACTTATATATACTGTTAGCCAACTGTATGCAGTGTTATTGGGTTTAAATCTTGCTAGTATAACGTTAGCTTTTTGGCTAATAGCTGGGCCAAAGGGTTCCATGAGCTGGGTGGACTAGAATATCTCCCATTGCTGGGTCATATCTGAGGTTCGTCCTATTTACTGGAGCAGCGAGTAACGTTTCTGAGTTACGTCTTGTGAAAAACTTCAGGTTTTGGCTGCAAAAAGTATAAAAATATGAATGAATATTCTTACTTGTCATTTCTTCGGTAAGTGACCATAGTATCAGCTGGAACACGCCCAACGAGGTGTCTATTATCAGTTTTTAACGGCTGACGCACAAGGACTTATCTCGTATTACGATTGAGTTGTAAGCTTAAACAACACGTTCCCATCCCAAGTCATCACATATCACCACCATCTACATATTACACACTAGATGTCCTCCTATGTCTGCTGTTGACAGTCTCTGATGCCGCTACCAATGCCAGGACGTCAACAAAAGCACCTGGTGAGGTTTTGAAGAAAACATCATGGTTTGGGTCTACATTAAGTCTGGAAGCAAACAGCGGGCTCCGGGTGAAAGTCCGGTAACACTGTAAATCCAAACCCCGTTGTTTTTTCCTAAACCCAACCACGTTCATTTGTTGTTGAAGGGAAAAAAAGTCAGTTTGCAGTGTTGTACTGACATAGTGCTTTTATTTTGAAAGAGACTGTATGCAAACTGTACATTTCCTGTGAAAACAGAAGTGTATTTTGGAAACAGACAATGCATGTAACAGGCTGAAGTTGACACGGCGTCCCAGAACATCAACAACCAACACACCCAGGGTACCTTGGACGCCATATGTGGACGTGGAGAGTCCATGACCAAACATCAGTCTGTGACGAGGTCGGAGTGAGAGCGTGTCCTTCACATTTGTAGTTTTTCCCTCTTTCAGTCAGATTCTGTGCGCAGTCAGGTTTATATGTATGATATCATGTTGTTACTGTACCTATTTCCTGCCGCAGCTCAGCAGTGAGATTACAGCATTTGTCTCGTACTCCATCAGTAAAACGAATATCAGGGGCCGTTTGATCCATTAGCATATTTCCCTAGCTTTTATTGCAGTTTCTCTGCAGCTCTGTCTGTGTGTTGATATCCGTCAGATAAAGAGGAGGAGATAAGTTTGCCGGCCGGCTATCATGTGGGAACGCTCCAGCGAGGCTTCAGCACTGTCAGAAAAATATTCATTACACAGCCGTATCAGGAGCAGCACACCACACCCAGGCTGAACAGAGAGCCGCCACGTTATCAGGCTTTACTGCCATCTAAGTATAGGACACAGTGTATCGTTAAACAGGCTTCACCAGTTCCAGAGGATCACATGTCTCATTGTTTTGCACTATAGTTTCATATGTACTGTATCACCGCTGCTGACTGCTCCGTCACCACGGAGCCATGCACTCACTAACAAGCATATGATCCTAATTTTACAGCCCAGCTACTCACCAAATTAAAAAATGCACTTATGCAAGCGGTGCTTCAAAGACGCTTTCAATTACTGCTCTTATCTGTTGGAGCTTTTTTGGAGCCTCTCGTCGTAGAAACGCTGCTGAAAAACATTTTATTTAGCCTGGTGTGATTGGTGCAGAGTATCGTTTCACTGCTCGGGGAGAAAGGTCTCACACACACACACACACACACACACACACACACACACACACACACACACACACACACACACGATCACAATCACACTCACACTTGGCTGCGTACCCAGAGTTGTTCCTGCAGAGTATGTGTAGGCGGGCTGGTGGGTGTTTTCTAGGCTCCAAATGCCATCCATGTCCAAAACCGTAGGAGAAAAGAGTCATGAAAAAAAAAAAGCCTGCGATACGAACACTGTGTGACCTCATCGCTACCTGCTGCCAAATCTTGAGACAGAGCTTCAGCCAACAGACTGTGCTCACTACAAACACACACTCACACACACGTGCGTACACACTGTTCCAGGTCAGTGTGTCACGCTGTCTTCGTAGTAAAAGACAAGTCAGCAGCTCAGAGACAACGAAAACAAGTTTGTTGATGCCTGGAGGATCGCTTCCCTTTTTGGTTTCCTGCCTCGTCTCCGAGGTCAGAGGTCAGAGGTCAGGGTCAGATACAGAACAATGACACACAGCCAGCCTACTCACTATCAGCCAGCTGTAATGCCCAGCAGTCTGAATCAAATCAGAATCCTCAGTGTGCAGAAATGCTGAATAGAAAAATACTGTTACAGTAAAATGAGTCTTTGGTGTGAAGGCTGTGATCAGATTTGTAAAGATGAAGTGTTTGCAGGAAACTGAGGCGCTGCGGCAAAAATAAGGCAACATTATGACTGTAGACAAAAACAGAAAAGGAAAACCAATAATGTTCCCTGAAAGAGATGAGAATCAAGAACCAGCTTCAAATTGTCTGATCAGTCAGAATCAAACGTCTCTGTTTCTTATTTCTGTTTCTTTTATTGATGATTTCAGCTGCACGTCGCAAAACTGATGTCAGACTCCTGCGTCTGCGCTCCTGTGGGCCTTTTCCACTGTCACCTTTAGCCACTTTCAGGGGGCGAAATTCTAATGTTTTGTGATGTAAATGTTTTTGGGATGACAGTTTTTGTTAATTTTGCTTTCGATAGCCTGACACCCATTAACCAGGAAGTAACTGGTAGGTGCTCCGCTGACCCAGTTAGCTTTAGCTTCACATTACAAAGCGCTATCCATTTCGAGGTGGTGAAATTTGAATGTTCTTTGATGTAAATTTTTTTATTTTATTTCTGTTGGCTTTGCTGACAGACAGTCGGCTAGCTGCGCTGTTATTTGGTGCCCACTGCCCAGTGTCCAGCCTTGGTCAGGTTGGGTGGGAGCTAGCTATCAGGGCCGCTCAGTCACAATTACTGCTAGTTATGCCGTCCCGGTGGCACGACAGTGTTGCTGTGCAAACACAGCAGCCATCCCCTGGTCTCCCCTCAGGACGCCCCAGAGAGTAAGCAGCTTAATTTTGAGCTGCAAACCCCCGTTAGCATCGTTAACTATGTTAGCACCACTAGCCGAGCAGATACTGCTAACAGTGCTGACAGAGCTAACAGTAGTTAACAATGCTAAAAGGGGCTTTGCGGATCAAAATGAAGCGGTTTACTCACTGATGCGACCCGGGGGAGGACTGGAGGGTGGGCACAATGTTTCCATAGCAACGCTGCTGGGTTGGGTAGCGTTGGTAGCAGTATCAAATATCAGATCTGGGTGGTGCACAGTGCAGTAAACTGAGGAGCAGCAAAGTTAACCTACAGACTGACGTGTAACCGGTCAAAAATGTTCTCGACAGTTAGCTCAGAGTTAACCATTGACACCCCCAGCTGTAACGTCTGTAAATGATCGTTTCAAGTCCACCAGCAGCATGCTGAAAAATCATCTATACAACATGAGCTTAAAATCCAGAAATGCCGTGTATGTTACACTCGACACACACTCAGTCCTTTTGCTTCTCACCTGAGCAGCACATCCATTACTGCAGGTAAATATCCTGATTAATATTGAAACATGATGACAGTTGAAGCTGAAAATCCTCAGTCTTTCACACAGAAAAGTGTTTTTTTTGCACAGTACTAAATTTCTTGTGATTCATTTTCTGTGGACGGATGAATCAACACATTGTTTTGGCTCCAAAGTCCAAAACTCCTGAAACAGTTTGGGACTAAAGATTTTAGAAAACATTCTTCAAACATGGTGAGTTTGTTATTCACAGAATAAATCACATTAGTGGGTGTTTACAGCAGCAGGATGATTTGTGTGTGACCCACCCAAAATATAATACATGTTAGAGGGTGGGGGATGTGACAGTATGAAGATCATATACTTTTGTCTGCCATCAGATATTTTCCTATAGGAACCATACATTTAATACTGTGTATCTTTGTGTCCGAGGCTTTTTCTTTAAAGAAAAGAAAGTATAACAGCAGTATGAACGGCTGTGCTGCGATATAAGATTACATTTATGGGGATATAGGATTTCATTTCTGTTGCCTTCCCCTAAAGCCGACGTCCACTTGGTGGCTCTTTGATGTGTTTTAATAGTTTTTGGACAACAGTGGAGCTCAGTGGCACAGAGGGATAATATTCTGCAGCTACACAGACAATACTTGTTATTAAGATCAATTTGCCTCTCAGCTTTTCATGATTTTTTTTTTGCAGTTGGAATTTAAAGAAAAGAAAACCGTTGTCCTTATCGCTAAATGTCTTCATTAAAGGACACAAAGGAGATATTTGAAGCATACTCAGATTGAATTTGGGCCCCGGATCATTTATATTAAACGTCTCCCGGACCACTGAGCCACCAGGTCAGCCCCTCCCCGTCCGTCTTCTGTTTTTCATCTATCTCCTTTTCTCACTTTCCAGCAGCCAAGTGGTCGTTCGTTCTGGCGTCGGATGGTCCTTCTTTTCCACGTTCACAGCCAGTTTGGCAGGAAACCAGCCATCAAGTCGAGGACTCTTTTTTATTCTGACACTCGTACTGTATTTCTGGTAAACTACTGATAGCAGCCGGTACTGTACATCTGTCAGTGGAGCAGGTGGGGGAGGGAAGGATTTCTTCTTCCTGCTTACAGAATGATGCATATTGTACAAAATGGTTCTTTCCTCTCATCCCCGCTCCCCCTCTCTCCATCTTCCTTCATGAGATTAATCTTGATGTCTCTTTCATTTGGCGTTTCCTGCTGCCGGTTAATTAGCCCCTCTGCTGAGGTCTCATTTGTTTGCCTGGAGGCTCCTGTGTGTTCGGAGAACAGACTCCTGCTCTGGTGCTTTCTGAAGGTTTTTTTTTTTGCCATAATCTGAAGCAAAGAGACGAGACAGGTGTATATGTGCAAACTTCAGATCATCACAATACAGTTACCAGGCTGACATGTTGTATAAGAGTTAGAGTTTGTGTGTGTTTGTTCCCGTGTGGTGGAACAACCCCCCTGCTGGAATCTGATTGGCCCCTGCTGGTGGCCTTCTGACCAAAGTTAGAAGGTGCTTATTAGTTAATTATTATGGATGAATTACCAAACAGACCTACGTGGTGCAGGCCCAGGGGACCCTGGAACAAAACCTCTGTATGAAGTGACTCTGAGCATTTTATTTTGGAAAGTCAATCAACCAAAAACCACAAAGTGATGCACCACAAAGAGACACAAAATGACCATAAAGAGATGTCAAGTGATCAAAAACTGATGCAAAACAACCACATAAACACACAAAAAGGCTGCAAAAGGACAAAACCACAACACCAGACATAAAACAACCATAAAGTGAAACAAAACGACCACACAGACACAAAACAGCCTCAGAGGGATGCAAAATGACCACAACAAGACAAACTGACCATAAAGTGATGCAAAACAACCACATAATAACACAAAATGACCACAAAGAGACATAAAATGATCCTAAAGTGATGCAAAAATGAACCCACACAGTCAAAAAATGGCCACAAAGTGACATAAAAACACCAAAGAAAGGTAAAAAAAAAACTACATAGAGATACAAAATGACCACAACCCCCCTGTCCACCTGCATTAAAGGGTGATTAGATAAAAATCAGATGGCGCTCAACCACGTGAACATACAGGTGTAAATGCACCCTAAACGCATTGAGGACGGGTTGTGATTAGATTGGCCAGACGCACTGTGACCACACTGAACACAAGTATATTTTCAATTTAAACACAACTATGTTGGCGGAAATACGTAATTGTGCACGACTGTTCCAACCCAGCGAGGCTGCGGCCATTAGCCAGTTGGCTACAAGCAAGAAAGCAACTCACAGTTTTGACTGCATCCTTGATCCAGATCGTCTTCTGGACAGTGAACCTGAGACACTGAAATAAAAGCAGCTGCAGAATAAAACAGCATTCTGTTTTCCTCTTCAGATTCCAGCTGATGAGTTCATCTTTTTCCCCTGCTTCAAAAAGCAAAAAGCAAGCAAACATCCAGACTGCAGTGCAGCTTCATGGATGACTACGTTTTGGATCCTAACAAACGAGTGACGTTCTTTTTTCAGAGCTGTACAGAGCGATCAAATCTCAGTTAGACTTCCATGTGGACACTTAAGGCACAAATTTATACCAGGTGTAATGGCACGGTCACACATGACCAACTGCAGGCGAGTGACTAACGCCTGCGGAGGCTGTATTTGTGCTGGAAGTGGGCGGTGCCTGATGTGACTGACGCAGAAAGCTAATAAAAACATCAAAATATGATGTTATTGGTACATTTTCCTTTTTTCATTAAACGCCTCCTGACTCACTGCAGCCAGGCAGCGTCTCTCCTGCGGGGCAGTTTGTATTTTAATGGGCAATATCAAACGATATTTGCTGGTTAAACAGCAACAAAGAAAGTGTCCTCTACACTTTATCATTGGTTGAGGCACCAACTTCACAGGTCAAAGTTCACCAAAGTTGAGATGCATAGACATGAATTTGCTTTGTGCCCAAAAGTGAATGTGTTACACCTTTTATCCACACCCGTGCCGACTTGACTTGGTGTGGTTTGACCCGGCATTTTAGCACATTTCATTTCCTAAGTCTTCACAATAAAAACTCACCTTTATTTTGTTGTGTAAAAGCTTTTATTGTGAAGCAGGAAAATAAGGAAGTGTTGGGTTTTCATCAGCAGTAACTTAATATGATTCCACCAAAATTGGTAGCCACCGATTTGGCTAGTAGACAAGTGGACATTTGTGCCAAAATTTAAAAAAATTCCCTGAAGATGTTTTTGAGAATGGGCAGATGAGGCCACAGTAACCTTGACCTTTGACCTACAACTACCAAAAATGAATCAGTTCATCCCTAAGTCCACTAAGTTGCACCAAATTTTAGAAAAAAAAAAAAAAAAAAAAGATCCTTAAGATTTTTTTGAGATATGGCATTCCAAAGAATAAGACAGACAAGGTCATAGTGACCTTAACCTTTGACCTATGACCACTAAAATCTAATCAGGCAAAGGTAACATTACTTTGAGCTAACAGGAAGTCAAACTTTGCACATTTAGCTTTGGACATATCAATAGTACTTACATTTTTACAGCGGTTTGTGTTTTAGGTCATTTTGAAAATCATCTCAGTGTCTTAGATAACCGTGAGCAGCATTAGCTCATCACTCAGTGTAGCACCAACGCTAGCCTGATTTTTAGAGCATAGCTAATGTTGCTGTTTTTTACACTGGTGTTTGGAAGAGCTGCAAAATATTAAACTGGCTGATGTCCTCCATTGTGCAAAAGTGAGCAGTAAAGCTCCGTAGAGCTGAGCGCCCTCCTCATAAACTTGACAGTGCTCTTCCACATTTTAGCAGCCAGCTATGCTAGCTGACCGGCTAACCTTGCTATTAAATGTTAAAAAGCACTATATACAAAAACAAACTGTAAATGCTGTCAATAATATGTACAAAGATAACTGTGAAAATTGAAGTAACTAACTACCGCCCACCAAAAGTGGATGTTAGTGCCAAATTTAAAAAAAAAAAAAAAAAATCCCTCAAGTTGTTATTGAAATACTGCATTTACAAGAATGGCACAGGCAGACGGATGGACAATCTGAAAACATAATGCGTCTAGCCACAGCTATCGCCAGTGTGGAGGCATGAAAATGACCAGCTTGCCGCCCCCATGCAAAGCCGCCCCTGCTGGGTGGACGTCGTGTTCGTTCCTGGTTTAATTGAAAATGTTTTGGAGTGTGTGAGAGTGAGTTTGTGAGTGTGGGAGTTTCTGTATCTCCCTGTCCTTTCCACTGTAATGTATGGACGAGTGGTTCTACAGCACCAGGGTTAAGAGTGCTCGAAGCTCAGCCAGGCAGGTAGAACATATTCAGATAAAAACGCTCACTGTGAGTCTTTAAAATGTTCTTAAAATGGAGGACAGACCTTGACTCTGATGGAGCATCGGCCGCCACCACTTAACAGAGCAGTGGAGCCTCCACTTGTGCATGTACGTGTGTGTCTTGAGCATGAACATACGTGTTTGTCTGTATAAGAAAGGACCCACACAAAGAGATGTATGTGTGTGTGACAGAGACCCAACCCAAGAGCAGCTTGCACAGATGGAGGAAGATTAACAGGGAATGTGTGTGTGTGTGTCTGTACATTGTGTGCCTTCAAATGTGGGTTGCCAACAATAGATTTTCCACCCAGTAGCTGCTTTGCATACTGAACAAGTACTGTAGCTTTTGTTATTTCAGAATGAACTCTGTGCATTTTGTTATTGGCTTCTGTCAGCGCTGCTGAGCCTCTATGACATGCAGAAACACAACATCATCGCACGCCGCTCCTTTAGTTTTGTTCCCGCGTCTAAATCACTTTTCTTGTGCCAGCATGTCTTTGACAACTCGTACATGTCTCAGAAGAAATCTTCCATTTGTCTGCATCTAATTGCGACCAAGAGCCATCACAGCTTGACAGATGTTCTTAACTATGATTAGGAGTATTTTCGTGATCCATGCAGTAAGTGCTTCGCCACTCCTGATGCACTGAACCTTGCCGCTGTATCCGTAATTACAGGAGAAAAATACCAAATAACACTGGTTAAGAACAAACCCTCGGCCCTGTCATGACTCAGAAAAAGAGAAACAAGACTTTCTTCACATCCAACCTCTCCTCTTGCATTATGCATTGCATCATGCCTCTGCCCTGTGTTGCTGCTTGGTAACTGTTTTTTTTTAACTTCCATCTGTCTATTTTCTGGGTTCAGTTCAAAGTGGTTGCAAGTCTAGATGGGCTAAATCAAGGTCAACTGGACGAGTTACGCCTCTCATCCAAAAGGCCTCTTCAGTTCTGGTTGACTTGGAGGCATTTATAGCTGGAGGAGGCAGGGAAAAAAGGAAATACATCCTCTTCTTTAAGTTCTGCCCCCTCTGTCCTAAGCTGCTTCCACCAGACAACCATGGGCATATGCACGCTTCATACAGTAACTCAGGTTTCCCTATACATCGATTTATTAAATCTTTTTTGTTGTACAGTTACATGCAGTGCATCTGCTTATCAGACAGCAGATGAGACAAGAATTAGTTGCTAGCTGCCCCACAATCCTTCTGCCTTGCTCCCCGCCACTGTGAACTGCTTCCCTAGGAGGAGAGCAGGCAGCAGCTCCTATTTGGTGGCTTTAATTCGACGAGTGCAACCCCCTCAGCGCTGGGTGTCACAGCCGGCTGGCGTACCAGGTCTAACCTGTGTAACAGCAGCAACAGAAAGGTTGCTGAACCCAGTGGGGAGTTCGGTACCCCAGAGCTGGGGTTTGTGCTGGCTGGATTTGTGTTGCTGTGGTCGTTGATTTGTGGGCCAACTCCGGAGCTGCTGACGGCTCTACTCCCTGAGAAGTGGTCTGTAGCGGCAGGGAGTGAGGTGGAAAACACACTGTGGTTCAAGGCTTTAGCTAACGTTACCGAGACCTTCTTGAAGAGGTGGTCTGGGTCCGGTTCCAAAGGAACTCTGGTGCGGTTGGTTTGTGGTGAGAACGTGTTCCGACCTGGATCTGAACCAACTGCAGTCACATGACACATTGTTTGGGTTAAACATGAGCATGTTACAGTCCTGGAGGATTATTAATGTGCGCCTCCCCCTGTACTGCCTTAATATGCACATTCAGCACATCCAATGCATCAAAACATTGTTTTCTAGTTGGAGCCGCGCCTCGTTTTCAAACTGTATGCTTTGACTCAAATGAACAATGACAGCAATATAGTCCACGATGAGCAGTGCTAAAATCAACCTGCGTAGTTGTCCCTCCATTGTGACATTAGAAAGTGTCACATTTATCTTGACAGTGTACTCTTCTTCAACGTTTGCTTTACTTCCTGGATTCTTCTGAAATGCTGCCGTGAGAACACGAACCAACTCTAGGCAATTATACAACTTTGTAACAAAATTAGTCCCTGATTCGGACCAAAGGAGACGACTCTGGGTCTGAAAGCAGCCTCAGACTCTCTTTTTTTGATCAGTCTATCTTTGCTCTGCTGTGTAAACAGTTGATGCCAATGCTGGAACAGCAACTTTCTCTGCAGGATTCTCCTCCATTGATTCAGGCTTTCATCATCTAAAGGGATGTGCACGCACATCTGCATCTGTAGAGCAGCCAATAGGAAAGCTGTCCCTTTGAAATGACTTGTGATTTGCCAAAGTCTCTGTCACTGGCTAGATTTTCTAAAGCCTGAAAACTGAGCCAAGAGGAGTAGCAGAAGTCTAGTTTACTCTCAGAACACTTGAATCACAATATGCTCCAAGCTTATTATGGGATTTTTACCCAATGAAGATGAAAACAAACTGCGCACCCCAGATTTGATCTCTGTAGGGTCCTGTTATCCTTAAAAATATTTGTAAAATGAAGGGAGGCTTTTATTGCCTGGGACCCTCCTCTGGTCAATCAGGACTGATGAAGACTTAGTATAAAGAAGAAAGAAGAAATGTACAGCAGTAGCAAAGTAACCCAGACGTCCTTTTCCTTTGCTGAATCCTCCATGTCCTCCTGGGATCACCTGATGGTCCCAGGTCAGTTTGGATATGTAATCCCCTCTGGTGTGTTGGGTCTGCCTGGGGTTCTCCTCCCAGTTCGACATTAGGCTTGTATGCTATTTATTTTCTAGGTCCTTCATACCTTCCTGACATTTCATTGGGGTATACGGTATATCGTGGTATATGACCTGAATTCAGTTTTCTATCTTCCATTAAACTAAGATGAGCTTAATTGCCTTGTTCACTAATCGTAAAACCCTCTTCGTTTAAACTGGTCAGAAATTAGATAGAACTCATCCAAACCATCTTGGTTAGTCTTTCCGTTGTACCAACGATCACCAACTCTGGTTTGGTTGCAATAAACCTTTAATTCTCAGAGTTAGATGTGAAAATAATCTGTCTGTACCCGCAGTTTTCCTCACTGTCCCTCTCTCTGCTGTAGCCGGCCGGCTTTTTGGTAGTCCTGCAAAGTTATCCCCACCACCCGCAGTCACCATCTTAGTTAGCTCAGCTGCCTGTTTCACCAGTTGAGACTGACCTCTGGTGGCTCGTGCTGTGAACTGCATCACCTGGATGCAGCATCTCCATATCAGTTTGTAGAAAGAGGAGCATCTGTATTTTGACGGTGTTGAAAATTATGCTGTTGCGATTTCAAAATACCCTGGGATACCGTGATAACGCTAGAGCCTAGTAGACATACCTTTGTACTTTATCTGACTCTCGACATGAAGATGTCTAAACTCCATCACATGGGTTAGCAGGTGTTTCACACTACAAACAGAGGAACACAACATCGCAGCATGGTGTTAGCCTCTGAAGTGTTGCCTCTCTTTCCAACAGCTTCATACTGTGCTGCAGATTCTCCAGCTGCATGCTGGAGGTCAGAATCTGATGATCTGAAAGCAGGGTACAAAATTAGCACCACCCACCAGCCAAATGCTGGTCAACTATTCAAGAGTCTGGTAGATCTGATTCACTCCCCAGCTCAGAAAGACAATGGTAACTTATTGAGCAGCTGGTAAAATTTGCTTGTTCATTAGCCATTTGGCTGCTGTACAAAATGTTGGTTTTGCACCAATTTTTTCTAAAAGACTTCAAAGAGTAGAGATGCGGCTTAGAGACGGCGTCCTCAGCAGAGACATAACAGCATTGGTCTTTAGTTAAAATACCTCAAGGGACTAAAAGTTACAGTTCCTTGACAGGGACCTTTAACGGTGGTGCAACTTCTGACTTATCTCTCAGAGGCAAAGGTGCAACATCGTTATAACACTGCAGAACCTCTTGGGGAGACGATCAGAGTGGATAATTGGGTGATCAAAACGTGACGTTGACACCAGAGAACTCTGTTTATTTCTTATATCCTGCAGACAGTGAACATGGGTGTCTTTTAATCATCACCATGATCTTTCCCTGACCTTTACAAAGTCATTTTTGTGCCTAAAACTAAGCAAACCTCGACCACAGTACACTGCAGCAGCCTGATCCTAATCTTTATCTACAACTGTGCAAACAAACAGAATGAACAAACACTGCACAGTATTTGAATGTCAACATCACTAACAGGTCTAAAGGAATATTTGTTTATTATGTTGTTGCACAGAGAGACACTGCACTGGGCTGTTGGTGATTATTTGGTACTTTAACTTTGTAGCATTGTGATAAAAGCAAACAAATCTGTACACACACCATTAAGCTCTTTATTTAACTCCAAGACTTTTTGTTCTTCGGATTTGGAATCCATCACTAGCCTTGCTAGGGAAACTCGAGTCTAGACATCGCTATTGAAGAGGAAAGGCGCCAAATCGTAGATGTGTGATGCACATTGTTAAATCTTTGTTTTATTCAGTGTATAGGGTACACATTTTTATAAAGGAAGACTGTGAGAGTCGTTTAAGGCCTACGCCAAAGATAAATGAAAATTAAAATCTTTCAATAACCATTATTGATGTCCATATATTTTTTTGTAAAAGCTACAGGGCGTCACTGGAGAGGGGCTAAAGAGCCGCAGGTTGCCTACCCCTGGCTTAACCAATTAACAGTTAACCATTGACGTCCTTACGCCGGGTGTCCACTGGATCCATTGCGTGCACGATTCGTCCGTGGTCCTGTGCCGGACGTCAATGTCCACTGGAAGTATATCTATAGTGGCGTGCACGGGAGCGGCTGGAATTGGCGGATCGCGAGATCATAATATGACGCGATAATTTGCGGAAACCCTGGAGGTAAAAAGACATCAACAAACAAAGAAAAGATTTCTCTACCTGCCGGGGGCCACCCACTTTGATGTCATGTTGTTGTAGCGATGTGAAATATGCTCCGGAGTTTTAATGTTTTTTTTTTTATTTTGAAAATTGACCGGATACTCTCGTCTTTTCTGCACCTGACTTCCAGTTTGACTCATTTGGTCTGTGGAAATTGACGTGTCATCGCGCGGCGTCCGTCAAAAAATAGTAGAATATAAAATAATAGTATTTTTAGCGGAGCAGAGTGCCGAGCCGCTTCTGGTGGAGCAGCTTACATTGACTTGAATGGCCGCGATTAGCTCCGGCACCTGCGCCGCAGCTGAATCGCGCACGCAATGGATCCAGTGGACATCCAGGGTTAGTCTGCTTTGTTGTTAATGTGGGATTTATACTTCTCCGTCAAATTGTGCTGTACGCTTTAGCCTGACGTGCACATTCCCAGAAACATCACAGCGAAGTAGACCTCCTGTCTGTTTCTGTGTTTGTCTGTGAATGCTGCGAGTTATAGTGAAGCTGATTTGTGTATTTGTGTTTGAAATTGTTTTGATTAAGCCATGTTTAATGTGTGTTTAATGTGTGTTTAATGTGCGTTTTGAATCAACTAAACTTCACAGAAACCTCACCGCCGACTAGTGTTTTGGAGGTGTAACCGCAGAGTGACACAGACACACCACTGCACTAGTATAAATGCTCACAACGGTGTAGGCTGTGCACAGAGCTGACACACAAGTCTGGAGAACTTGCTGAGTCTTGAAATCACCAAACTGAGCCCCAGTGTTCGACTGTGATCAGAGATTCTGTCCATGAAACTCACAAACTGAATCGCTAATGAAGGGCATCCTCGGGGAAGTCCAATATTTTTAATAATAAATGAGTGGTGGTCAGACTCTAACCCGTCTCTGTGTTTTGTCTCCTGCAGGTGAAGCTCCTGATGAGACCTACCTGTGCATGTTAGGAGGCAGAGCCGAGCATCGACCCCTTCAGATGGACTCTGGGAAAAACCACCAGCATTCTTTCTCAAAAAAGACATAAGATAGAAGAATCTAGTTGAGACTGATACAACACTACTTTACCTCCCGCCGTCCTCTCCCCGTCCTCTGATCCAATCAGAGAACACCTCCTCTGCTCTCTACCTCCCAGAGAAATAGAAAAGGAAAAGAAAACAAGTGAAAGCAATTTATTATCCGTTATCAGTTCCTCTTTTTCTTCTCTTCGTGCAACATTTCTCCATTTACCTCAGGGATTCTCTCCCACTGCCTACCTCCTCCACCGAAACAGCCAACCCAGTGACTGGAACACAGAGCAAAAACACACCTGTGACCTCTCGCTGCTGTTACCATGACAACCTGTATTGCCTCTGAAGCTCTCTTCACTGCAACCGTGACGACCAGCAATGACCTTGGACCTCTTACCACCTGCCAGCTCAGACCTGCTCACTGCCTAAATCGTACTGATCCGCACTTGTAGCCTGGAGCTCGGGCTCGTTATTACCGCAAGGAAAAGTGTCATATTGCCTGAAGGGCAGCTACACACTCACAATAGCCTCACACACCCTCTGTACAATAACCCTGGCAGGAAACTATATACCTCAGCAGACTCTCAAGGACTTCTACTGAAGGGAACTTTTCAGCAACAGCGTTCACTATCCTGGTGCTTCAGTCCACACACAGCAGGAAACACATGCTCACTAGCCTGGTGCTTCAATCTACCCAGTAGACGACTCACTTCAGCATCTTCCATTTGCCTTAGAGGCAGGAGTATAGCAACAGTAGCCAGGGAGGCCTCCAGAGAAGCAGAGAGAGACTCAGGAGTCCTGCCTGGCAGGCAACTTCATTTCATATGCTTCTCAGCAAAGTCACATCATACACATGCCTCCCATCTAAGCAGTAGCATAAATCAGCAATTGCCCAAGAGGCCTTCGGAGATCACAGAAGAGACTCAGAAGCACCCCCTGCCTTGAGCTTCACCCTGTGACGCCTCCAGAGAAGTAAAGCTACCCACGGAGCGGCACAAGTTCTGGGGAGCCTCAGCGGCTTTTCTGACTCTGGAGGGAAGTCACACAGAATAAAGAAGTCCCCGGCAGATTTAACTCAGAGCATTATGAGCCTCGGAAAGTTAGAAGAGTAAACACGGAGATCCATGAAGAATGCAGCGGTGAGTTCCCTTTTTATTTTGTTTACCAGCATGCTTTGCACACACTGTCCCTCTCCTCAGTAACAAGAGGCTCCCTCCACTTCTTTTCTTGCTCTCATCTCTCGCCATTGTACTCGAAGGAATACAAGAAAAAAAGTTTTCCTGTTTTTCATCTCTTATCTTTTCACTTCTTTGCATCATAACTGGCATTTAAATGGCATTTCTGCCTTATTAGATGATACAGAGTGGAGACAGGCAGGAGATTAAGAGAGATGGAAAGAGTGCTTTGCAGTAAAGGTCATTAACCGCTGCAGAAACACATCGTTGCAAGGAAACCTCATACTGAAGAGATTTGGCGTGAAATGCAAGTCTGTGGGAAGTTCGTAGCTGGAAGCGTCCCTAACTGAGGATGAGACGTAAACTTATCTCGCCATGCTTCAGTTGGTGCATGTTCGCGGTAAACAAGGTTCGGCCTGCTGAAAAAGTCAGATCCCACATTCATGGTCACCGGTTTTGAGGATTTGATCTCTTCTGACAGACGTCATGTCTTCAGTCTGTCCACAGAGAGGTGAGAAAGTATTCAGTGTGGTCTGAGGTTTTAAACTTTAAACATATTACAGTAGATTTTTAACCACACAGGCAGCGTTGCTTCAGGGATGTTAATGTCGGTCTGTCAGCCAGTGCACTGCTTTGGTTCAGAGCATGGCTGGGTGATACAGACACAAATTCATATCTCGCTTTTTACAGGCTGGCTGGAGATACACAATATATATTTTCTACGAAATGAGCTAAAAGTTTTCAGTTGTGAGTCAAAGCCACATTTGAGATGTCACAAGCACTTTTATAAAAACAAACTGTGATCAAACTAAAATGCAGAGACAGAGATTTTATTCCCTCTTTGAAAATATACAGCTGCACAACAGTTACACCTCGGCGGCAGAGTTTCTGTGAAGTGCTGTAAAGTTTAGTTGATTCAAAACACACATTAAACACACATTAAACATGATGTAATGGAGATAATTTCAAACACAAGAACACAAATCAGCTTCACTATAACTGGCAGCATTCACAGACAAACACTTGTCTTTATCTGGACACATTTTCCCCACAAATACAACATGCTAATGTTTTTAGCACAAGCCTATGGTATTTTACATTGTATAAATTAGCCTAGCAGCTAGAAATCCTTTCTTCAACATTTAACAAAGGTAACGTTACAAAATTCAGCTCCATTACAACAAGTTCAGTGAAACACAAAACCTTCATTAATATAGGCCTATATTTTATCTCCAAGTGCACGTCACACACTGAGCGAGCCGCCTGTTAATGACGCTGTGGGCTAATGGGCATGTAGCTACTTCCATGTTTCACATGATACGTCATGTTTGTAGTGGACCAATGAAGATGAGTTTACATATCACCTTGGGTTGGTCCTTCACCTTCTCAAAATTAACTAGCCTGTGGAATAACCGCAGGTACCAGCCCTGGAAATTAACCTGACTCCACTTCCTGTGTCTGTCCTTTCAAATTAAATTCCCACATGGTCCAGTCATATAGGTTTGGATTTATTTTGACAAGGCACAGCTCCTGATAGAGTTTCATGTTTGATTTTTTTTTTTCTGCGACTAAGCGACCAATGAAATCTTGCCGACTTTCTGGTCGACTAATGTTTGGTTGACTGTTAGGGTGCAGCCCTCGTAGCTACCGTGATGTCACCAATTTGTTTGTGGACTCCTGTTTTGAAGCCAGTCAGAGGCAGAGGAGGGCGGGTCTTGCCAAGAAAAGCCAATAGCAAAGCATCAAGCAGAATAAACTGAAGGATTAGTATGTGATGTCATACAGGAAGTGCTTCCCTCATCTACATGCCTCTGTGTAGCGCTGGCGTCAGTCACATGACCTATCCTCAGTTTTATTATCCTTGCTTTTATCCAGACCTCCGCAGGAAAAAACGCTTTTCCTGGGAAAAAAAAAAATAGCTTGTAACTTTTGTGGACGCCAACGCGCTACTCGGTCAATTAAAGCTATTTGACTCAGGAAGTAGTGACGTCATCACCACGCTACTGAGGAATAGAGTTAAGTTAGTTATGTGGTACTTGTAGTGACGCTACTGCCCAACACCTTTTTGCCCTGATCTTACTTGTATTCCTGTCAAGTTATGGCTGTCACAATAAACCCTAATAACTGCAGAAGTGATGGAGTTCATGTTTGAAACTGGGAATGTTCTGGAATATTGAAGTTTTTCTTGCAGGAGGAGGCGTGGAGTCTCAACGGGAACATCAAGGCGCTCCACAGCGGACATAAAGAATCCAAAGTCATCTTTGCATTACGACCCGTGTTCAGTTACTGTAACAGCGGAGCAGCTTCAACAGGACGATTGTTGACGCTCAGCGCTACTGCTGCATATTAACTCTGCTCGCCGTAATCCACTGATGTAATCCGGGAGTTTGGTCACACGCTGTTCTTTATTTGACAAAGTGGGAAGACGAGGGAGAAACAGTGCAGAGGGAGAGTGTGAGGAGTAATAGAAGGAGAGGTGGGAGGAGGGAGCGACTGGGAAAGAGAGAGAATGACGTGGGAGGAAGGACAGAGAGAGACAAAGATGGATGTGTCTCCACCGACATAAATGTCTTACCTCAGACACCCTCTGTCCTCTCCCTCATTCCCTCCCTCAGTCAATCAGAGGGAGTCGCACATGTATTACCCTCCATCATTGATAGTCTCCTCACATCACAGTGCCATAACTTATTCCCGCCCTCTGCTTCGTGTTGCTACGGCAACGCACACCCTTCCCCAGGCACCTGTGGCTCAGATACGCAGTGATGTACAGAACGCACAGCCCACATCGGCCAATCAGATCGCCGGCTTGTTCGTGTGCCGGCACTTGTGTTCCTGTGTGTGTGTGTGTGTCTGCATCTCTGTGGCCCAGTCATGTTTAGGAAGAGCTGACCCACTTGGACCAATCAGACGGCTCGCTCCAGTGTGTGTATGTGGTCACGTATATTGCTAAGTGGCCCAGTTGTTCTGCTGCCGCATTAGAGGGCATACGGGGCCAACAGGAGCTGGATGAGATCTCATTATCTCGTTGTGTGCGTCTGTGTGCACATACATGAAATTGGAGCATTGAATGAGTCATCATCGGGCTCCCTGAGACTATTGCTGCAATCATGCTGAGAGAGTGTGTGTGAGTGTGTGTGAACGTGTGGAGAAGGAGGTGTGTGTTGGTGCCACTGAGTGCATTCTGGGTTCACTGAGGATTTTTCCACCCGAAAAATCACGGTGATATAAACCAGAGAAGGGAAGGCTCGTTCTTTTTACAGACGTACAGTATCTGTCCACGGGGGAAGATGAGAAACACTCTTCCCTCAGAAATCTTTTTTGAATGAATAAAACATGAACACCCACGAGTCCTTCGCAGTCAGCTGTAGTTTTATATTTTTAGTTGTTTGCTTTTTGTGTGATGTTGCATATGAATGAGTGCAGGTGTGTCAGAGTGTTCGGGTTCGTCGTCACTCAGCAGTAATTACATCTAATGCATTGATCATTAAATCCACTGATGTCGGCATCAATCAAAACTCAACAACAAGGTGAAGGTGCGCATTTCCACATAGTCTAACAGACTGTCATCAGCTTAAATGAAGATGTCTTTTAAATTAAAGAACAGGCTCTGATGCTGTTTGGAGACAGTCACAGGTTGGTGGTGTGACCTCCCGTTGGCACCACAGTGAGGCACTTTTCACACTGCATATTCTGCATATTTAAGGATAGCCCGCGGCTAACTTAGCCCCACTTCACACACACACACACACACACACACTGTTAACCCAGCGTTAACCTAAGCACAGGGCGACTCACGCTGCACCTCTACTGTCCCTGGTTTAACCCCTCGTTTCCGCTTACGTAACTGGTGTCCGTAGATCCGTAAATATACAGATGATGCCTCTAGTGTCCAACAGGAGGAAGTGCATTTCTTTACAGATGAATAGAAATTTGATAAAACACCTGTAGCCATGGGGGAGGGGCTGATTTTGTCCGTTTTTTGCCATCCATTAGTTCGGAATATGCGCTTGGAACATTACCGGGACAAAAACAGGACCAATATCAAATGGCAACAAATAAATGAAGATGTTGTTCTGCCAGGTACATGGCATGTTTTATGAAAATGACGATCTGACTGCATATAATGTATAACCATATTTTCGCAGAATAACATTACTCACATTCACAGTGTTTTAAAACTAGATTAACAAGTTCTTTTTAATCAGATGATCAGCAGGCAGCTGAACTGAAGGTAACAGCCTGTTAGCTAATTAGCAGCCTGTTAGCTAAGCTAGCACACTCTCACACCGTCCCTCCGAAATCCAACGCAAAAGTCCAATTTTTGGAACTCAAGGCAAAATTTGAGGCAAAGTCCAGACCTAAATATTACGGAGGGGAGCAGTTTCACAGACACACTGGAGAATCCCACAGGACTAAATGTACTTCCTGTTGCCTCATCTCCGTGCACATAGAAAATAGAAACAAGGCATAGCCGGGGTTTGTCTCTCTGTGTTGAATCGATGACGTACCTACAGTGTCGGCTCTGTGTAGACACGTACCCGGTGGTGTTATGAAATGAAGTAAAAATACTTTGTTACAGTACTTAAATGTTTTTTAGGACTATCTGGACTTAACCTGAGTTTTTGAAGTTCTGATACCTTTCACTTTTACTCGAATACATTTCCCTGAAGCATCTTAGTTACTAACTTCAAGAAAGGAGAGGAAGGGAGGAAGGAAAAAAGGAGGGGACAGACAGAGAAGTGAAGAAATGGGAGGGTGGGAAAAACTGAGTTTTGTTCTTGAAATCTGGTTCTGTGTAAAAATGCAAAGGCAGTATTAAGAAGGGAGTTCGTAGTGTCTGTGTGAAAAAGGCTTCTGTCTCGAGGGTCAAATTGGCACTTGAAAACAATGGGAAGGGGTAAAAAAAAATGTCGTCGCCTGAGGCTGAGTGCAGTATAAAAAGGGCTTGAGGTTGCTGAGTTGGGGACCATCATGCCTGTACAGAGATCTTTACTCAGACCTGTGCTCACAAACCGAATCAAGCAACCTGCGATATGCAACACTGCACAGAAACCGGGAAAAAGATACAGATAAAAAATTGTTATTTAAATATTTAATATTTAAAGCATTTACCTTACCCTAACTACAAATTATTTGTACTTTTTTTTTCTTTAACAAGAGTTAGTAAGTGTGACACTTCACGGTAATTATCTAGCTGTAGAGATTTTTCTTTAACTTTGGACAAAGTCAGGCTGTTTCCTCTGCTTCTACTCTGTTTGCTGAGATATGCTAATTGCAGCTTGGGTCTAGCTTTGTATTTGAAGGAATAATTTGACATCTTGGGAAATTCGCTGCTTTGCTTTCTTGCTGAGAGTTAGATTAGAAGATTGATACAACTCTTATGTGCGGTTCACACATGAGAGGAAGGAAGGCAAGAAACAAAACAAGTATATTTCCCAGTGCATTTTGTGGATTTAGAAAATGTTCAAGATTCAGGATTATTTGTCCCCAGAAAATTTGTCTTGGACATAAAGGCTGACGCAAAAAATATGTACACAGAACAGAAACAGACTTATAGTGCATTCAGATCCATGCAACAGTGCCCCTCATTTCACACCCACCTAATGTCCTCATCGAGGGATGAAAGAGTTTTCATACCTCTTCAGGTGTCTCCTCCTGTATTTGACTGGAACTCTGTTGCAACATCAGACGATGCTGGTGATGTCATCTAGAGCCAGAGTCTGCACAGGAGCAATCTCCATGATGTGGAGTCTGTCAGTCAGATGTTAGCAGTTAGCTGAAAGTTAAACTGGTGCTGCAGTGCCATCAAACGTAATGGAAACAAACTAACAGCCCTCCATTTCATATGTTAATGATATTTGCACATCGCCACAGTTGCAAAATGTGATGAAATAGTAGTGCACTGGAGCCTTGCAGGTAAAAAGACACATGCATCCTCTGTTCATGCTATTATTAATCTCATTAAATCAAACTGTCACCATGGCACTGTTATAAATGTGATGATTTCACATATCGCAGTGGTGCTCCATGGTCACAAAATGTGACTCAATAGTAGCTGTCTGGAGCCTTGCAGGTACAAAGACGCACTCTTCCTCTGCTCACGCTATCATTAATCTTGTTAAGTTAATCTGTTACCACGGCACTGATGATATTTGCACATCACAGTGGTGCTCCATGGTAGCAAAATACATCTAAATAGTAGCCATTCAGAGCCCTGCAGATGAAAAATACACCCCACCTGCCATCCCTAAGGAGAAAGGGATCTGGATGGGTGGAGGGGCGTGTGCGACACTGAGTCTCATGCCGCTGGCTAAAAAAATGACAGGACAATATTAGCGATAAAGCCATTTTATATATCCAATGTGGAACAAGCCAGGACACATCAAGTATAATCAATATACCACCCACCCCTACTTTTAAATTAACTAAACCAAGCTGAAATAATGTGACATGATTTGCTCTCTATCACAGCTTGAATTTATAACATTGCAGTTGACGACATCTCGGTCAGTGACTCTCAGGCTCCTCTCAAATGGACATCGGCACTTTAAATAAACTCAGCCTTCTTCATTCAGCCCACTGCAGCGGTTAGTGAACAGGCGTGGCAAGTCAAGCCTCTGTGTTGGCCAGTGAAATCCATGCAGGGACACAAACCAGGCAGAGTTCCTAAAACACCTCTAAAAACAATAACAAGAGAAAACAATGCTGCTTTAGAACTTTCCATAGTTTCACAACCGAACGTCCTGGTTTGTGTTTGATGGTCAGGACCCTGAACGCACCGCTGCAGCTCTCTGTTGTTTTGCAGCAGTGCCGGCGCCTGCGTCATTTTCTTTTCCTTGGGTTGTACTTTTATAATGAAGCCGGCTTCATTACCTATTTAATTGGTAGTTGAGCACAGGGCAATTTGGAATCTTTTTAATTAGCGCTCCCTTACTTGTTCCTCCCTCCTGCGTCTTACTCCTTGACCAGAACATCTCTGTTAAAACATGCATGATATCACTTTGCTTTAAAATAGGTCAGCCTCATGAAAAAGGCAGTTTTCTTTTTTTTTGCTCCTGCAAAACTAAAGCGTGGGCGGCTTTTTTTTTTGCACTGTATCACTTGACCATTGGACCATTGCATACAACAGCTGTGTCTGTAAACATCTGCCTCATTGTACCAGTGTTTCTGCCTTCAAACATTAATTATACATAATGCAAAAGAGAACTTACAGTACGTACAGTTTTATGCTCTTTTTTAGGTTCACATCATGGAGCAGACGCTGCTGGGTTATAACAGTGTATCCTCCTCCTGCTGTACGCCAGTTTGAATCCATCTCATTTAATTTATGCAGAATAGATGTTTGTGCTCGTTCGGGTTTTAAATGCATATTAAAACACATGCCTGTGATTTTTATTTCTCTCAGGACTCTCTCTCTCTGTCACGTCGTTTGCTCGTGTTTTACTGTCACTTAACATTAAACTCAGTGAAGTGAGAATACAACACAGAGATGATAGTCACTAATTACATGTAAATAATGAAATACAAGATCCACACCAAGGTCTGGGTCAATGTTTTTATCAGCTGATAGCCAAATGAATCCTTCATGCCCAATGAATCCATTATCTGTCTGCTTTTTATTCAGTACTGAGGAATTAACCTGCACTCTGTCTCTCCATGAGAGTTTCCTGTCTTTCCTGTGTGGACCAATCAACTGACAGACTAGAATAGAATAGAACAGACTCGTCTAGACTAGAACAGACAACCAGATTAAAACAGACTAGACCAGACTAAAATAGAACAGACTAGACTAGAACAGAACAGACTACACTAGAACAGAACAAACTAAACTAGACTAGCATAGAATAGAACAGACTAGAGAAGAACAGACTACAACAGACTAGACTAGAACAGACCAGACTAGACTACAATAGAACAAAAAAACAACAGAACAGACTAGACTAGACTAGATGAGAACAGACTAGACTCAACTCGACTTGAATAGACTACATTAGAACACACAAGATTCTCTCGTCCTCTCTGTTGGGAGGAGTTGGGTCGAGGGCTTCTGTGGCCTGCTGACGTTGAATATGACACAGATATCTGACGTTACAGAACCTATAAGACATATTCACCCAGCCTGAAAGTTTTGGTGTTTTATTGTCTTGCAACATCGAATTAAGGTAGACATTCCCTGTTCTAACAGCTCTGTCGCCTTCTTCACGTCCAGCCACAACATCTCTGGATTGACATTTGGACTCTGACTGGCCTCATTTCCATTTATTCCCCAACTGCACCACAAAACTAGAAAACTCCGTCTGCACACTGAGGCCCAGATCACTGTGAGCACTCTGACAGAGTAATCCCAGTACTGATCAGGACGTCCATGAAAACTCCACATTAATAGACGAGCCGCACTGAATGAACCAATCAATACCGCTGCTGCAGAGCCAGTGTGTGAGTGGCAGCTGTAAAGTTGAAGTGATCAAACTATAAATCCTTATTAGTCTTTAAATAAACCCTGGCCTGAACGTCAGCAGCACCAATTGTTGGATAAATGAGGATGAAAACTCAAAGCCTGCGACAACATATAACACAAACAACAGCTGAGTTTACTGCTGCGGCAGGATGGAGGTCAGTGTCCTTAATCACAGCTGAGTTTACTACCATCTTTTTTCTGAAAACATCCAGTTTCCTTTGACAGATAAGGTGAGAGGAAATGGTTTTCTTGAGCTATGAAAGTCATAGAATTTATTTCAGAGAGAGATTCAGGGTCTTTACACGCACAGTATGTCGGCCACATTATTCAACTGTTTCCAGAGTTGTTCTGAGCGGTGAAACATTAAAAAGGTAGCGCAGTTATTTTCAAACCTTGACCCTGTTTTTAAACTGATCCAGTATTGAAAGAGAGCGCTGCAGCCGGCAGCAGCGAAACTAGCTGCAGTGTAATGTAATCCCTGCAGGCAACTGAGCGCTGCTTGTTTTGGTCACTGACAGGCTCAGACTGTAAGTGTCTGACAACAATATGGAAAGGATCCCCACAGAGACAGATCCTTTATGTTCAAACAGAAACAGCTCTGAAAGAAGAAGGGAGAAGGAATCGTGCATGAATTATGATCTGAAGTTCAAAAATCGTGACTCATATTTTATTAAGAATCCCGTCTCTAACAGGACACTGCCATTAAAGGCAGGTTATGGTGGAGGCAGTATTTTTAAATCTGTAGTTATTAAATGATTTAAATAGATGAAACATATAAAATGAGGCTGCTCTCGCCCAGTGCGATGAACAGACTGAGCGCACGCAGAGGGCCGGCCCGCAGTGTTATGTTCTGTACATACAGTACACTCATTCAGTTTTGGACATCATACACAAGGTGTCGTTTGAGGACATGGAATGTGTTGTTGACCTTTTGCTAACCTGTTGTCTGCCTCCCGTCTGTCTGTGGAGTCACTCAGTTCAAAGAACCAACACAGCACAAACACTCCTCCATGTTTACACTGGGGATACTGAGCGTGGACAGAGGACGCTACGATGCTCTCACACACTCAAACAGTTCAGCTCTGTTCTTCTTTTATTCTGCAGATCTAGCTCTTTCTTTTTCCTCTCAGCTTCTCATCCCTCAGCGTCTCTCCATCCTCTCTTATCCTCTCAGCACTCGGGCCGTTCTTTCTTGCCTTCTGCTTTCAGCTCCTCCTGTCTTCATGCCTTCGGCCTGCCTGCAGGTATGTTGAGTGAAACTTTTAAGGGACATAGAGTCCTTGGCTGGCTTGATACCAGTATGTCAGCGTGATCTGAGGCCTTGCTGCCAGCTGTCTCCCTATAGAGGGGCTGCTATACAGTAAATCAAGACTGCTTCATCAAGACTATCAGGTGCAGTATGCACCCAGCGCAGTCATATTGGTCCTGGCTTCAAATTCTGCTTGATGCAGGAGGTGGGACAGCCATTTTTGGATCAAACCTGATATGCAGGGTAGGTAAATTGCTGCTGTTTTGTGCAGTTTGCAGTGCATGGCTCATGAGTTAAACGCCGGAATTTAAATCCTGGTGCTTACCAGCTAAATACAGCTGTCAATACAGCGATCTAAACATAAATATGATATGACTTGTAGCAGTTTTTTTTTTAATCAAGTGTGAACACAGCCAAGAAAATCACTCAACAAGATTCATACATGTGGTCCAAGATCACAGTGTCAAAGAACATTACGGCCTTGTGTCAAACCACTGAAACTACACCGTGACATGGCTGCAAACAGTGTTATAATAACGATGAAGGGATTTTAAGTTGTGCCCTGGACATTAGTCGTCACCTGTGGATTTGACATAGCAAATAATAATAATAATAATACATTTTATTTATAGGCGCCTTTCAAGACACTCAAGGTCACCTTACAGGCAAAAATAGAAAAAATTACAGCTTAATAAAGTCAACAAGATAAAGAATAAAGTAACATAAAAATAAATAATAAAAATTATAATAATGTAACGACAAATAAATATTCAGCACAACATGTTTACAGCGAATAAAAATCAGTGTGAATAGCAGATATTTGTAGCCTGATGGATGAGAGTCAAACTGAGCAGGCCGTTTGAAAGAGGTGAGTTTTGAGGTGGGATTTAAAAGTGTATAGAGAGTTGATGTTACGAATGTCTGGTGGGAGGGAGTTCCAGAGGCTGGGGGCGGAGCAGCTGAAGGCTTCAGACTCCGTGGTGGTCAGGCGGGCTGGCGGGACAGTGAGGTGGAAGAGGAGGACCCTGATAACACAGAAAGCGTTCTAGCAGCTGGAGGCGGATTTTTGTTGTAGTTTTTAATGAGAATGAAGCTTTTTGCTCGCTGTTTTTGCGTTGTGACGCGCCTGGCGTTTCCATGCTCTAGGCCCCTTGTGTTTTTGCTGGCGTGCCCTGAACTCGTCGAGTTGAAAAAACTCTGAGCAGAGAAGCGGCCCACATCTTTTCTTTTTTTTTTGTCATCTTTTTTTCCATCGTCCAGTTGGATGATGTGAGAGGCGGGGCATCTGTGGTTGTCACGGCAACAAGTTTACAGTTGGTAAACAATGGAGGAGAAACTGGTGGTAGCAGTTGCTGGATACCCAGAGCTCTACGGCCCGACGATAGACAGCAGGTGTCAAACTGTAACAGTAAACAGTAGATTGATTATACGGGACGATTAGGGTAAGGACGCGATGGGGTGGTTGCCTGGCAACAATAAACCAACCTGCCAAATACTTTCTGTGTGATCGCGGCCGAAGACCTGAGAGTGCGGGTTGTTGTGTGGGTGAGTTCAGAGAGGTGCAGAGGAGCTCGGCTGTGTGTGACCTGAAAGGTGAGGAGTAAGATCTTAAAGTTGATGCGGTGTTCAACAGGGAGCCAGTGAAGCTCCTGAAGGACAGGAGTGATGTGATTGGTGGAGGGGGTTCTGGTGATGATGTGAGCGGCAGAGTTCGAGGTGGTAAACCAACATTGTGCGTTTATTTTGAAAAGCGCTGTATGTGTCTAATGAGTAGGAACTGTGCATTGCCTGAAAAAACTCAAGTGAATTTTGAAAAGACACAATACATGTTACGAGCGTAATTTGACAGCGTTATGGAACGTCAGCGTATAAGTCCACTGACCAAGCAGTGATATTTGACGAGTTGGGATGAGATTGTGTTGGATAATCATGAATAAGCGGCGCCGCCAGCTAGCTGCCACCCAACCCAGGTGGTGCGCAGTGCCGAGTCTTTAAGGCTAACATTAGCTAACCAGTGGAGACCAGAGGTTGGGCATCGGGCACCGTGAATGTGTTCAAGAATACTCACGGCAAGTACTGTGGAGCACACAGGCACACACTGGACCCTTGGTAAATTCTGAGCGCTGTCAGCACGGACAGTTCAGTTCTTCAGTACTTCTCAGAGCAGCAAATCTCCAAGAGGAGTGAATGTGTGGTTAGCTTAATGGTTCGTTATTTTAAAGTAGAGCATCAGATTGGATTTACGTACGCACCCTATGTTTCTGCATGTTAACGCAGCTAGAGAAAAAGAAAAGTAAGACAGTGTGGGTGAAGGGAGAGCACGGGGACAGCTTCCCTTTGCAACTTGATCCATTTTAATGTCCAAAAAAGAATGTAGGACAACTGAACATCGACAGCAACAGTGGCGTCTCACATCTTCACATCCTAACTCTAATTACCTGCACGTAAGGTGTGCGATATTAAATAGTTCCAAATTTAATGTGTGTGTGTGTATATATATATATATATATATATAGATATATATATATATAGATATATATAGATATATATACACACACATATATATGTAAAGTAGTTAACATTAAATTATGTAGATGCAATAATGAACAGCGAGAAACAAGACAATCTACTAGATACGTCCTAACAAAAATAAGCTCACCAAGTCGATGGAGCGCCAGACTAAAATGAAAGATCTATTGTTTTCATGTCATTTTGCCACTGGTTAATGGTTGATGGGCTGCTGCAAACGATCCCTACTGGTCACATGTATAAAAACTGGTCACTTGCTAAAACTTTTACTTTAAACTAAAAAAACTGAAGGTTATTGATATTTCTGTTTAAAATCAAACCTCTATAATCAGTTTGAAAAGAGAGTTATATTTATAGGGATATTAAAATAACTGAAAAACCTACAACCAGCCTGCTCGTCTAAACTACGACTCTGCCAACGTCTAGGTGTGATATGATTCCTCTGTTCGCCTGCTCGCCTTTCCATCTGTCTCCATGTCCTCCTGTGCAGATGCTCCTGTTTATATCCAGCTATTCAGGGTTGATTAGTCAATCTCCTGGCTGCTGATTCCTGCAGTGTCACATGTCCATATTCCCCCTCATCCAGTGTCCCCTCACACATGTCAACCTGCTGCTCTCAATCAATGCAGTATACCACTATAGGCACATGAGGACCGGCGTGTGCCAATACTGTCGCACACATCCAGCACAGACAGAATAAACACGCACCGCCCATATGGTGCTGCACATATAGTTAAATATCACTTACAGCTCAGCTCAGATTTCATACATGACATACTGTAAATAATAAGATATAACCTCCAGGCTCTATGGATCAGTTAAACTTCCAGATAACATAAAGTCACTTTTCTTTAAAGGGGAACAACAGACAGTTGAAATAAATATGTTTATTATTCTGGAGGCTTTATGATATGATGGAGAAAATACTGCAGCCTGCTCATGTATGTGCATATTACGATGGCGCTCTGGGAACCACTGGGTGGCAGCGTAGCAAACAGTGAATGGAGGATAGAATTTCAGCTTTTTAAAAATAACCAAGCCCTCACTTTCTGAATCTATGTTATGTTAACAATTATGAGACAAGACAACTGTGTCATACCTTTCTGACGTCTGTCGTCTTGCAGTAGTTTGAGTTTAAGACGCGTTTCCACCAAACCCTTTCAGTACAGTCCCTCTGGAACCAGCAGTAACCCTTCAGACATGGTACCTAGACCCTGGGTCTGTTCAGACAGTCCTCTTAAATGTGGGCGGGGTTGTTGTCACTCTGTGCTCCGTCCAGCACTCGCTGTATTTCCTCATCAGCGGTGACACAGATGGAAGTCTTAAGTCCTTCTCAGGCAAGCTCAGGGGTTTAGTGTTGCTGTAGCCCACAGGAACAACACTCCACGGTGCTTTTTTTTTTCTTCTGGATCTTCTGGTGATACCCACCCCTGCTAATACCCACAGCACAGCTAAAAGTACAGTGATGTCTTGGTAAAAAATAACCTCTTTTCATGGCACCATCCTGGCAGGAAATGCAGAAATGTCTCGGTAAAAAACAAACTGCCTTTTGTCATGCAATCCTGGTTAGAAACAACTGAGCTATCCCAGCAGGAAACACAGCGTTATATCGGTAAGAGAACAACTCATTTTTATGACTTTTTCTCGACAGTGATGTCACTGCAAAAACAACTTATTTTCATGGAGCTATACCAGCAGGAAATGCAGTGATTTCATGCAAAAACCTGCCCCTGGTTGTGGCACTACCCCGGCAGGAAACACAGCAATATCACAGCGCTGTCTCGACAGGAAGCGCAGTGATGTCACTGTAAAAAACAACTGATTTTCATGGAGTTATCCCGGCAGGAAGCAGCAATATCTTGCTAGACACCAACAAGAAAACAAATGACTTTTGTGGCTTTGTCCTGGCAAGAAACATAACAGTGTCTCAGTAAAAACACAACCACTTCTTGTGGCACTAGCTCAACAGGTAACACAGCGATGTCACGGTAACAAACATATCGCTTTTTATGGAAATTACCTGACGGGAAACGCAGTGATGTCTCGCTAAAAAAACAACTGGTGTTGATTTATTGGTCTCAGACTGTGGTCTGCAGCTTGGCAGGCGTCTCGCCGAGGTGTCAGCTCATAATACTTGGTTTGCAGAAACTTTTGATTCCTGCAGTTTCAGAGTTCAATCTTCAGTCAGCAAATTACACGACTCTTAGCTTGTGTGAACACACTCCACACACTCCACGGGTTTGTTTTCCTCCCTTCACAGTGAGCTGCTTTTTATTCTTGTAAATTATGACAAACAACTTCAACATTTTTGTATTTGCCGGAGCGGGGTAATCCATCACACTTAACACGAAGCTTTAATTTGGTTTCGTTGCACTTTCTATTAAGTCTTTTCATTTTAGAAATGTAATTCTCTGGGGAAATAATCCCTATTAAATACGACACCTTGCTACTTGTTCTTGTACGTTTTTAACCTGAATGGCAGCAAATTTCCAATTAAAGTGTGAAGTTTGGGTTTTGAAAACTGGCAAGTGCAGTATAATCTAAAACTCATGCATGACACACTGTTTAAATAAACGGGTAAAATATAAACTAGACGTGGACAGAAGACCCTTAACTTTAAGTGAAGCTGTTGGTCTCATTAAATCGTGTCTGGCTGTGGCTGTACGCTTGCAGAAAGATGTTTAATTAGGGATAAAAGCTCAGAAGAAGTCAAGAGAGATGCAGCATTGTGCATGTATCTGCGAACAGGAAGGAGGTTGATTGTATTAAACACTGACTGGCAGTGAGGCCTTGAGAGTTTCTAATGTGGATTTCTCCATGTCGGCCCCACATTACAGTAATACGACTGGAGCTAAGTGACCCTTTAAATGATCAGTGTGGGAAATGAGGTTAGTGAAGCAGCAGGGACGGAGAGATACTGACTCAACAGAGCTGAACATCAATCATCATTTGGAAAAACTCGGCAGATTGCAGAAATAAAACAACCCATTGAAGATAAAGAGATAACATATGAAGAAGAAGCCATGTTCTTCCTCAGTTGGACAGATTTATGAGGGAACAGATGTTCTCAGTTTACGATCATAAATCTACAGCGCGGCGCAGGACCATATATGCAGGGTGTGAAAATGGGATGTAGAAATAAGTAGAAATGATTTACAGTATTTGGAGGCTGGATAAAAGAAAATGTAGATTCAGATCATAAATTTCGATGTGCGATAATAACAAACAGGCCATTACGGCTAAAAAAAACCTAAACATATCCTAATAAAATTAAGTTATATTGCACTGTATGGTTTAAGATTAGGCCTAAAAATTCAAAACAGGTGGAGGCAGCCATAACTTTTGTTTCTCTAAATACGCTGCAGGCAGCCGTGTGTTGGACTGGTTTAAATTTACTTCCCCTTCTCAGTGGTGGAAGAAGTTCTTCATTTCAATAAAATAAAACTAAAACAAAAGTACCAATAGCAAAATGTGAAAGTACTCAGTTACAAGTTAAAACCACTTATCTGAAACCCTTCAAAGTAAGAGTTGGACTCATCCTTAAATGTTTCTGTTGTGTTCATTTTAAAATCTTAAAAGCACCTGGTAACTATTGTCATCAGATAACAACCCAGTTGCCAGTATCTGATATAAAATGTCATCACCTCATCATTTCATCATAGTAAACATTTGTGTGAAATTTTGTCAGAATTTGCAAATGAATTCTTGAGTTATGGCCAACAATAAGTCTCTAGAGGTGGACGTTTGTGCCAAATTTGAGAAAATCCCCTCAAAGTGTTATTGAGATATCGTGTTCAAGAGAATGGGACAAACCAGGTCACAGTGACCTTTGACCACCAAATTCTAATCAGTTCATTCTTGAGTCCACGTGGACGGTTGTGCCAAATGTAAAGAAATTATATCAAGGTGTTATTGAGATATTGCGTGTAAGAGAATGGAATAAATAAGGTCACGGTGACCTTGACGTTTAACACCCAAAATGTAATCTGTGCATTGTTGAGTCCAAGTGGACATTTGTGCCAAACTTTAAAAACATTCCCTTGAGGTGTTATTAAGATATCATGTTCATGAGAATGGGACAGACCAGGTCACAGTGACCTTGACCTTTGAGCCTTGACTACCAAAATCTAACCAGGCCATGATTGAGTCTAAGTGGACGTTTGTGTCAAATTTGAAAACATTCCCTTTAGGTGTTATTGAGATACTATGTTCATGAGAATGGGACAGACCAGATCACAGTGACCTTGACCTTTGACCACCAAAATCTAATCACTTCATCATTTTGCCAAATTTGAGGAGTATTCCCCAAGATCTTTTTGAGCTACTGTGTTCACAAGATTGACACAGGGTCATAATGACCTTTGACCTATGACCACCAAATTCTAGTCAGGGCATTATTGAGTCCAAGTTGTTGTTTGTGCCGAACGTGAAAAAATTCCGTCGAGACTTTCTTGAGATATTGCATTCAAAAGAATGGGACGGACAACCCGCGAACCTAATGGCTCCTCATGGCTGTCAGTAGCGTGGAGGAATAAACACTTTGCGGGAATCTCCCCATCTACATAGGCAGATAAATGCAGATAAATGAAGTGCAGTGAAAGTATAAAGTAGCACATACATGAGCAGTCTGCAGTCCAACAAATCCAATATTCCTTCAGTTAAAATTGTTGAAATTTCATGAATTAGTAGATTATGGTATTCTGTAAATTATGTTTAAAGCTCATAAAAAAACTTTACTAATCAACATTCAGAAAAGATTTGAAAAAAGAGAAAGCACGTATTACTTAAAAGGAACAGAGATCTTTAAAAAACCAAGATTCAGGACTAAATTGATGGAACGTTGCGTTTCTGTAAAAGGAATCAGTTTATGGAACAATCTGAACAAAGAAACCAAAGAATCCAAATCAAACATTGCATTTAAAAGAATAATTAAAACCAGTATGTTAAGGAAGTATAATGAAGCATGTTAGTTATGTTTGATTGTCATATCCATTGTCATGAAAGGTATAAATATTTTTTGTTGTTGTTTGAATGGTATGAACTGAATTGTAACTTGGGAACTAAAAAGGAATGTGACTGTCTGTGTTGGCCAGCAGCTATTTTATTTTATTTTTTGGTTTTTTTTGTTGTTGTTTTTTAAATTACGTTCTTTGTAAATTGATTTCTTGGGATAAAGGAGCAGATTAAATAAGATTATTCTTTTTTCTGCTCCCTTTCATTCTAGATCGGAGAACGTTTGTATTTATATTAAATTGTTCTTTTCTTTATAAATGAATGAAATAAAGAATAAATAATAATACAATAGAGGTACATCAAAACTGTACTTACATGAGTAAAGCGGGATTTTTACAGTACTTTGCAGAGCCTACGCCATTGTGAGCATTTATATTTGTGCAGTGGTGTGTCTGTGTCACTCTGCAGTTACACCTCCAAAACACTAGTCGGCGTCAGGGTTTCTGTGAAGTGCTGTAAAGTTTAGTTGATTCAAAACACACATTAAACACACATTAAACACACATTAAACATGGCTTCATAGAGACAGTTTCAAACACAAGTACACAAATCAGCTTCACTATAACTGGCAGCATTCACAGACAAACACTTGTCTTTATCTGGACACATTTTCCCCACAAATACAACATGCTAACGTTATTAGCACAAGCCTATGGCATTTTACATTGTATAAATTAACCTTGCAACAAGCGGAGATTTCCTCTTCTCATATAAAACCAGGGACAACAGCAACATTTAACAAAGGTAACGTTACAAAATTCAGCTTCATTACAGCTCACAAGGTTCACTGACAAAACAACTGTCTTATACTAAACACGTTTTCCACACAAATACAACATGCTAACGTTATTAGCACAAGCCTATGGCATTCTCCATTGTGTAAATTAGCCTAGCAGCTAGCAGAGATTTCCTCTGCTCATATGAAGTCAGGATAAATCACACACAAGACTTAAAATGCTATTTTTGTGGAGGCTTTATTGTCTTCACAATTTATTGCTTCTTATCTGTGAAATTAAAGTAAATAAAAGCCTCGTTTCTACTGAGGGAAATGGTTTCAGCTTACAGAGACAGACAGGAGGTCCACTATGGCGTCAATTCAACGCAGAAGTTTAAATCCTGCTTAAATGTACTTAGTTTCTTTACACTTTTGTCCCATGTAGAGAATCTGCAGGCTGCTAAACTTAAGTGAGTGAGTTTGTGAATGAGTCACAGCCCAGTTTCATCAGGTGCTGTGTGCCTAATAGAAAAAATCGTCTGGTGGTTTATTGGTGATGTTCAGCGTTCACAGAGAAGCAGCACATAATACATTCAAACAGCTGGGAGAGCGCTGCGTCTGTCGGTACCCATGGTGATGGATGCTTCCTCCGTGAGGTTGAGAGTGACTGCCTCCCGCCGTTCAACTGTTTATTTACACCCTCCCACTTAATGCAGAGAGCCCTCCACAGCTGCGAGCGCGGCGTCCTGCAGGGTGACCCTCCGTGGTGAAGGGGTGGTGGGGAGGGGTTGTTGGGAGGAAGCCACGGACAGAGCCACACCAGCAGGATTGGTTTATCAAGGCTGTAGCACTGTCTCCATTTCTTCACATATCTTTTTATAGAGAAACAACTGGTGTTGTTTTAGTGAACACAGCAGCACAGCTTCGGAAAAACCTATTTACACAATTTATTTGTTTCAGCGCAGGTCATTTATTATCAAAATGTTTCCTGGCTGTGTGTTTTCCGTTTGCCTATATATGTGAAGTGTGGATGTTCTCAAACACAGCTGTTGCTGTGTACTTTGAAATGTTTATGTCCTTGAGCCAGAGTTATAGAGGAACATGTCTTTATTTTTCTTTTGTACGTGCCTCTTTTATTTTGCCTTTTGTTTCTTCCCCGTTCCTAATCTCCATAACAATTCCTACACGCAGTCATTTTGTCATGCATTTTTTATTTTCATGTCTTTAAGGCATTTTGAGGCAACAGCTGGCGCCATTTTTTGTTTGTCAGTTTGCACAGGTACAGGTTTTGTTCCTGTCTGTTGCAAGGTTAGTGGGAAATGATTTGTTTACCTGTTTGTTGCAGACAGTGAAAGTTCACACACACACACACACACACACACACACACACACACACACTGTTCATGTCACTCTGTCAGTGACTCTTCAGTAAATCCAGTTGATATTTCACACTCTGGCTGTTTAAATGCTCACAATCACTGTCATTCCTGCGCTAACTGCAGCTACCCAGTGCCACCCGTGACAAAGGCAGTATAGGTGAATGCAAAGGGCGCCATCATCCACAGGGGGCGCCACAAATGGGGAAACAAAGAAATTTAAATGTTTATCTTTTACTATTTTTTACTAAAACTATTACTGCTATCACTTTGAAATATTCCTTAAGGCCACAACAACATGTGAACCCTGAAACACGCTGTATCGTTCATTCATTTTCATTTTCCGTTATTGCTTTCATTGCAGTTATTGGGGCTGACACATAGAGACAAACCATTCACACTCACATTCACAATTTAGTGTCACCAATTAACCTGCGGAAGGAAACCAGAGCACCCGGAGAAAACCCACGCTGACACGGGGAGAACATGCAAACTCCACACAGAACCAAATCCCAAATCCCCACCCCGGGTTCAAACCAGGAACTGGCGACAATGCTAACCACTGCACCGCTAGTTGAGTTAGCTGTCAGCAGCTAGTTATCGTTACCTCTAAGCAGCCGGCGGACACAACGAACAGCTCACGGAAGTTACATTGATTTACATTGTGAAGCGTTCAAGTTCTATTCAGTAAAAATTACTACTGGGCAAAGATAAATTCTATCATTCTCATGATGTGTTCAGTGTCATCTTGTAAAACGTAGCTTTTGGTGATAAACTTGAATAAGTCAGCGGTTCAAAGGAGAAGTGTGTTGATGTTTTCACAGCACTATAAAATAGATATTAGGCTTTTTGCTTATTTGTTTAAATTTGTTTTTCATGTTAAAGAAGTAAAATGTGTATTGAATTTGTGCTCATTCAAAGGTTGTGTAATGAAGGGCTGAATGACTTCTTATAGTGTAGATTTCTGTGTTTCCCTGGAAACAAAAGAAGAAGAAATGACACCAGTATAAATGCATCATTATCAGCTATTTCCTAATTTGTATTTTTTTTTTTAAATTTGAACTTTTGTATCAGTGTCGACCCAGAATTTAAAAATTAGAGTTAAAAAGAGTTCATTTGTACATTTTACTATTATTTTACAATGTCATATATTATTTTATTGTTAATTCTTGTGAACTAGTTAATTTGTAATTCTTTTTTTTTTTAATTAAATTTTGATTTATATGACTATTATAACACTGTACAACATGTAACTGAAAGCTAAAATGTCAGACAACATTAATGCAAAACTGTAATTTCTCTAAAAACCGAGGAGATTTAAAAGGCCGACAGCTGACATTATAACTGAGGGCACCATTAACACAGCATCCACATTTCTTTAACCTTTACTTAATCAGATGTTCTTATTGATTTAAATCTCTTTTTAAAGAGACAACTGAGAACATTCATAATCATAAACCGCACGACCGGCTTGGAACAACCACAAACAAAGAATGAATGAAGAGAAGTCACACACTCGGAGGAGAATGAACAGATGTAGCCTGAGGGCAAATTGCAGTTCACTGGGTTCATACGGCACATTTAAGGTTAAACAGTTGTGGGACTGTTGACTGTAGTTACAGGATTTAAATGAGAGAAGAGATGTGAGGTAGTTTGGCAGCTGTAACAGTGAAGCTTTAAAGATGAATGTCTTAAGATGATTATTTGTTCCTGTCACTAAGACAGACCACACAGAGAGTGATGAGGAGTGTGGAGGTTGTCAGAAGTGTTAAAGCGTAACAGAGAGCTGCAGGGATGACGGTTTTTTGTTGGTCAACCGGGGAGTTAGCGTCGCCCTGTTTCTTCGTTTAAAGGCCAGTGGGATTTTTCCATTGGATTTTGGATTGTTGTGGCATAAATTCAATTATCAGAAGTAAAAAGCTAACATTAAGCTATAAATTAGCTATGCCACGGTCACATGGCTTCAACATCACCACCACAGTGAGGCTGTAAAGCCCTGTTCAGTGTAATCACGCTCTGTAGTCTCATTTAGATATGATCAATACTTACAAAGGTTTACGTGTGGGGTATTTACTGAAATGTTTTTTGTCGCAAAACAAAACGTGAAAGTGTCTTCAGCTTGTGTTAACCACAGACTTTATTTCAGATATCTAACCAAATACCCAATTAAAAACAAACAAACATTGACTTCAAAATAAGGGAGCCAGGAGTGCTAACAGGCTAACTCGTTTCAGGTTGTGAGACTGCCTCTTGCACCACTCTGTTTACTGTGATAATACATTTTATACAGACAGCCTAATTTTATATACTGTGTGCATTTTGTTAATGGTATTTTAATTTTTACCTATATTTCTGAATGTCTACATGTTGGGCTGCATGTTCTCATTCTTGTCTCAGCTGCTGTGTCGCATCCTCCCTAATTTTCAGTGAGATTTAAGATTAATTTAATTTATAAGTTGTTACTTATTTCCTTCTAGGACCTGCTAATTTTGGCAAACATTACTGCCTTAAGAATCTGGTAACACTGAAATTAGCTAACATTTAACGTTAGCATACATTAGCTAACATTACTGACTGAGAGTCAAACATTAGCATTAGCTAACATTCAAGACTTAAGACCTTGTAATGTTAACATACATTAGCTAGCATTACTGGTTGAGACTTAAGAATCTGGTAACGTTAGCATACATTAGCTAACATTACTGACAGACTCGAACATTAGCATTAGCTAACATTCATGACTGAAGACCTTGTACTGTTAACATACATTAACTAGCATTTCTGGCTGAGACTTAAGAACCTGGTAACATTAACGTTAGCTAATATTTGAGATTTAAGAACTGCGAACATTTGCGTACTTTAGCAAACATTATTGACTGAGCATTAAAAACCTGATAACATTAACATTAGCTAACATTCAAGACTAAAGAACTGGTACAGTTAACATGTGTTAGCTAACATTACTGACTGAGTCTTAAACATTGACATTAGCTAACATTTGAGACTTAAGTTGGTAACAGTGACATACGTTAGCTAACATTACTGACTGAGACCTCAAAACCTGGTGCCATTAACATTAGCTAACATTTAAGACTTAAGACCTTGTAACATTAGCATATGTTCCCTAAAATTACCGACTGAGATCTAAATAATACAGTTAACTAACATTTTAGCCTCAGAAACTGGTAATGTTAGCATTTGTTAGCTAACATAACTGACTGAGACTTAAACATCAACATTAGCTAACATTTGAGACCTGAGACCAAGTAACGTTAGCATACATTAGCTAACATTATTGACTGAGACTGAAGTTCCTGGTTACATTAATATTATTTGAAATGTAACAACTGGCAATATTAGCATATGTTAGCTAACATTACTGACTGAGACTTCAGAACCTGGTTTCATTAACATTAGCTTAAGATTTAAGACCTTGTAACATTAGCATACTTTAGCTAACATTACCAGCATGTACACATTTTGAACCTCACATAAATATATATTATAAATATTTTTCCAGAGTTATCTTTTTAAGGTTAATCAACAGAGACTGCTCAAATAAATTGTATTTTTATGACGGCTTTCAGCCTGAGTTCTTGTGGTAATTCTAACTTTGTTGAATATGACTGCATTATAGTTTATTAGTCTCTCACATTATTATTTACTTACTTGTCATCTATAAAACCCTGTAATTCATGCTACTGAAGATTAATTTTAAAGTTTTACTCTTTGTCTGAAAAGAAGATGGTTAACCAGTACTTTCCCTCATAGTTTTCAGTGTTGACATTATCACTGTAAAAGAGCAGGTGTGTGATCATACCGTCACCTTTAGTGGCAGTTGACGCCTTATATTATTAGTATGAGTAGTTCTCTGTAGGATCATGTGAGCTGAAGACAGAAACAGTGAGAAAACGGCCGGCAGCAGATAAATATAGACGAAAAGGTTAATTAGAGACGCCTTCATGCATAGAGACACTGGCAGACGGTGGATTCAGGTTAACTCCATGTTCATTTCTCAATTCCAACACCTATAACATTTTCCAAATGACTTAAAGTGATAAAATCAAATATTAGATTGGATGGGTGGGGGAGCTCAGAGAGGTCGTTGCAGGTTATACAGTATAAGGAAGGGATTAGAGGAGCAATGCGAGGTCAGAGGGAGGAAGCCTGGACTAGAGGTTATTAAGTCCATCCAATAGAATAGTCGCAGGTTTTATCCCCACCACCAGCCCCGTGTCCTCAGGGTCACAGGACTGTTTATCCTCAGCAGGAGATTCAGTTAGAGATACCACACAGAAAGTGTACATCGGCAGAGGCATGAAGATTTCCACTAACAGCAGCAGTGGTTGTGGAAGTTGTAGCTGCTACATGATCTCTTCTCAGCTTCAGGAGCTGCTCTAGTTTATCTACCTTCATTTTAGCCCCAGCAGGACGCTCTATGTAGTTTTGAGATTCATGTGATTAAAGACTTTTAATCTTTTATGAGAACAAAAGACAAACAATCAGGATCATTGTTTCACTGCTTTGTGGCACAGAGACAGATTCTTTATGGCACATAGCGGGAAAAGAAGCAGTCAGGGTCATGGGACAGTGTGGTTTCTGATGTGGTGGGACACAGTCAAGTCTAAATGCTCGTGTAAGACATTGGCAGAGAAGATTTGGCAAATTGCTCATGGGTGCAACCCACATCCTCAGCTCTGCTGCTCATCCCACAAATATATGTTCCTTACAAATGTGGCACTGTTTAACAGGGAAATAAACAGGCTTTCCAACGGTATAAGATTTGTTGCTGAGAAGCATCGTTACAACAAAGAAATAATCTACCAAACAGAAATTTTCTTACTTTTTGTGCTTAGTTTTATATTAACACATTTTGCCATTATTTGACACAAATTTGACATAAATTGACATATTTTCGACATAAATAGACATATATGGACACATAAGTGACATATATTGACATGTTTGACATATATTAACACATAATTGACATATATTGTCATGTTTGATTTTCGTTTTTTAGACGTGTTTGATAAACATTGACATTTGACATATATTTCACATATATTAACATTATTTGACATATTTGTGACCCATTTTTGACCTATATTGACGTATTTGACATATGTTTGACCCATATTTGATCTGTATTGACATCATTTGACATATATTTACACATAATTGACATGTATTTACATTTTTGAAATTTGTTTGACACATTTTTGATAAACATTGACATTTGGCATATATTTCACATATATTAACATTATTTGACATAAATTGACATGTTTTTGACATAAATTGACATAAATGGACACATAAGTGACATATTGACATATCTGACATATATTGACATATTTTTGACCCATATTTGACCTGTATTGACATATATTGACACATAATTGACATATATTGACATATTTGATTTTTGTTTTTTAGACATGCTTGATAAACATTGACATTTGACATATATTTGACATATATTAACATTTTTTGACACATTTTTGACCTATATTGACATATTTGACATATGTTTGACCCATATTTGACCTGTATTGACATCATTTGACATATATTTTCACATAATTGACATGTATTTACATATTTGAAATTGGTTTGACACATTTTTGATAAACATTAAGATTTGACATATATTTCACATATAGTAACATTATTTGACATTAATTGACATATATGGACACATAAGTGACATATATTGACATATTTGACATATATTGATATATTTTATACCCATATTTGACCTGTGTTGACTATTTGACATATGTTGACACATATCTGACATATATTGACATATTTTTGACATAAATTGACATATATGGACACATAAGTGACATATATTAACATTATTTGACATATATTGACATATTTTTGACCCATATTTGACCTGTGTTGACATAATTGACATATGTTGACACATATCTGACATATATTGACATATTTTTGACATAAATTGACATATATGTACACATAAGTGACATATATTAACATTATCTGACATACATTGACATATTTTTGACACAAAATTGACACATATGGACACATAAGTGACATATATTAACATTATTTGACATATATAGACACATTTTTGATAAACATTGACATTTAAAACATATTCCACATATATCAACATTATTTGGCACATATTTGACATATATTAACGTTAGATGGATTTGAAATGATTTTCCTGAAGCAGTTGCTACTGAGTATATGAATTTTCGGTGCCCAGTTATACAGATCAAATCACAAAATATTAGAAAACGTTTTCAAACGTCTCAGTAAAATTTCTCACCATGATGATGTATGGAACAGTGAACAGATTATAAATTTTACATAAAGTTTATTTTAGCTTTGTAATTTTATTTTAGTTGATTTCCGTAAATTATTTAATCTCCGAATTCACACTCCAAGTGTGTGTGTTGTCATCTGAGCCCCTCTGTAGTTTGTTGTGGTGAGCCACTCTGGCCACTCTGGGGACTGTGTTGGCGGAGAACAGTGGCGTCCACCTTCTGGTTCCCCGTTGGTTTACATCGTTAGCTCTGTCAGCTTTGTTGCTGTCGTTAGCGCTGTGGAAGGAGATTGCACTGTCAGCTGCTGTATGTGGTTCAGCCCACCTCCATGTTAAGAAATTTGTGCAACTCACACGCTCTGAATTTCACTTACGGTCCCTTTAAGGCATCGTGATTTCCCCTGCTAATACATGTGACTCGTACAACAGGCCTGGACTTATGTTGAATTTAGTTTTATTAAATCAGTCGTACATCTTTTTACATGAGCGGTTCTTGCATGAGGCCCTTTGACGCCTGTATGATCAAAATATAGACTCAGTTTTACCCTAAAACACACAGAAGAGACTGAAGGTGTGTCTTTCTGACAAGCTCCACCAACCACAGTGCCCCTCTGTGGCCTGAAATGCAAAACCCAGGGCAAAATAGAGACCGCCAGCGCTCGTGGCTGCTCATGCTGCTTAATATCGTTGTGAACACACTGAAACAATTGAAGGCAACATGAATGAACATCAACATTTGAACAATGAGTTTCTCTCATCCGGACTTGAGCGGACGGACAGTGAGACGACTGTTTGACTTTAGTGAGTGGACAAACTGTGAAAGTGCAGCAGCAGAGAAAGTGAAGCAGTGCGGCTGAATGAGCGAGCCAGTTAGTCAGCCCTGGGTTCTTTTTTTTTTTTGTTCCTGCTCGGGCAACACGAATGGGTATCAGATTATGATTGTTCCTACATGTTTCCAGCAGCAGGCTCAATTATGCAGCTGCAGCAGGGCCGCAGCTTCTGCTGAATGAATAACATCAACAGTGGACGGAGAGATGAGGGGGTGTGCAGTCATTCTAACACATCCACATAAACAGAGAGGAGAGGCGAAAGGAAGGTCAACCATGGCAGACTTACATTCTTGGCAGCTCTCATGCCGGCTGATCATTAGAGAGGGAGAGAACGGGAGGATGGAGGGGATGGAAACAAAGGAGAGGTGGAGGATGAGAGACTGCAGGGACATGGAGACAGAGGAGAGGGAAAGATATGGAGCTTTGATTTGAGAAGGTCAGTCTCTGCTTTTATGTTGCCTCAGTGTGTGTGTGTGAGCTCCTTTGAGTCATTAAGTCAAAAATATGGAGAGGAAATTTGAATTTTAACTGCAGAGAACATGGATAACATGTTTGTCTTCTTATGACAGTTTCTCTTTTGTTTGAATTTATGCAGATATGTTTGCCATCTGTGTAAGTTACAGCACGGCCTTGTACGTTGTTCACTTGAACAGAAGAAGGAGGGGCTTTGTTTAGACCTCCTGGAGAAAAAGAAAAGTTCAGCACTTTCAGTACACACAGCATCTGGACATGCACTACATCCTAACAATGCTCCAGGCCGCTGGATCTGCAGGAATAAATCTCTTAATTAGTCACTTCAATTTCTACAACCTCAACTGACCCTTCGCTAAGTGCCGCCCCTGAAGGAAGACTGGCCAATCATAACATAGCATCAGGGTCCGACAACAACATAGCTGTGCTCCATCGTTCCAGATTTCCTTCATTTTCAGGCTGGTTTTGTGGATTCAGAGCTAAATGTTGTGCCTGGAGCTCGTCGTGTGTTAATGGTTAAAGGTTTTGAAAAAGATCTACGTTTCTTCCCTGTTCCAAAACCAAAATCAAACCCTGAAAAGTGTAGGGTTAGCTAGCTAGCTACTGAAGATATAGCCTACTGAATGTATACACATGCTGCTTTTGCTTTGTAATGATTATAACAGTGAAACAAAGACCGACCCTGCTGTACAGGAACCAGTGAAGGGAAGCTGGGAAACTTTGTTCATATTCAACCAGCTGTGAATGTTCTTTGACTTTCCCCTGGAGATCCCTGCCTGTCCGGCGGTGGAGGTGCGGCTGCTGGCATTGGCACGGGGGCGAAGTCAAACACCGTTCACACACTGTGATGCCACACAGCTGGTTCAATATCAGCAAAGTTTCTCTTTGTATTCATTGTGTTCTATGTGGATCAGCAGTGATGTGGTGGTTCACTTTGACACTGTGATCTGTAGCCTATAGTTGGGCTTTAGCTTCTAACTATCTTTAGCCCTTTTTAAATAGGAATTGTGCAAATTAGCAGGAAAGCCCAATCCCTCTTCTTTCAGCATTGGCAGTATAAAAACGAAATCGGGGAGTGCAGCAAAATGCCACCTGCCTACTTTTGTTTATACAGAATGCGCCTTTTTCGGGACAATGGGGGGCGTGAACAAGTAACAAAATATGTAGCTCAGCGTGTGACGCAAACGGTGACGTACCGAGGAAAGCCGTGGCTGGTCAGTCCTTTGGTGATTCTCTCGTACATCGGCCCGTCCTTCACGGTTCCCGTCATCTGACAGTTAATGGCCTCCTCGTTGGCGAGGGCAAGGAGGGCGCGCCAGTTCTTTATCTCCCCAGTTGCTCATCTTCTGCTTTGCGTCTCCTTAGTGCTGCTAGATACTCATTCCTGCTATCAGCTGTTTCCTGTTTGAAGTCCACGCCAGTGGGTCGAACGTGCGGCGTCATCAACAGCCCCTCCCACAAGTCATCAACAGACCCTCCCGAGGCGGAAAGCCGCCTTGCTCTTTTTAGACTAAAACCATTCCGCCAATATGACTACCCTACGAGGCGGAAAATTGGGCACCTCAGATCAACTCACCAATCCGGCTCTGTGTGTGTAAACGTTCACAGCTTGCCGGCAAAACGGCCGAACATTCGCCGAAAATCTGGCAGTGTAAAAGGGGCTTTTGTCTTTTGAACCTGTTGTTGCTGCTGAGTCAGTTTGACATCCTGGATATATCCTTCAAACACAGACTATAGACCCCTCTGTCTGCTTCTCTCTGGAGTCACTGTTTCATTTTTCCAAGAATATGATCATGTTTCTTCAGGGGGTGCAGTTATTCAATTGAATATTGGTCGCAAATGATTTGCACATCATTGCTTCCTGTTTTTATTTGCATTTTACACAGCGTCCCAACTTTTTTGGAATTGTGGTTGTAGATTAGAGCTGCAGCTATAAATTACTGACATTTTAATGTAATTTTTCATACAATCTATGAAGAACACAGTTCACAACATACATGTGTAAAAATAGGCACATTTCTCACTCATGCATCAAAGCTTAATACACCATAATAACACGGTGCAAGTGTTAAAGTAGAGCTGCTGCCAACTTTCTTTTTGCTAAGTCTATGATTCAGACTGAACTCGTGCGGTACCTCCCCAGGGGACTGTGGGAGAGTTGATTGGTGCAGCAGCGGCAGAGAAATGAAGCAAACATTCTGTGTGAGGTGAAAGGGACAGGTGCACGTTGGAGTTCTGGAAACAACAGGGAGTTAGTTAGTGCAGTTTGTCCCGTGGATTTGGCCCCCTCGTCAGCGCGGTCAACGTTTGAAGGAGCTGAGAAACACAGTGGACGGAGGCAATTATGGTACTCTAAAACCATTAGTGGTGCAGTTTACATCAAAAATCATACTGCTCCTCAGAGTCATGACTCAGATCTGACCAAACAGACTCTGTGACTTAACTTTCTGATGACATCACTTCATGTCAGTCCACGAACGTCACTTCACAGCTGTCATACTGCACCTTCACGGAGCTGTGCTGCTGCTGATGTTTGCACATTCATTGTCCTTTTTACATATACTTTCTATACTTTCTCTTAATATTACTTATATTTGGTGCTTATATAGGTTACATTTTTAATGTTGAATATTTATCATTGCTCACATTTATGTTTTATTTATATATGTTAATATGTGTCAAGTTTTGGGTTTGATGGCACGCACCATTTGAGGATCACACATCTGTAATTTCTTGTTTCATGACAAAGTTCTTGAATCTTAAGTTGATACCATAATCTAATCTAATAAAGTCTGATTAAAAATCATAGAGAAAAGATAATGCAGAAGTTTTCTTTAGTATTAAAGTGACACATCAGTGGATGCATCACAAACAGGGACTGCTAAGAACTCATTCAGCATCCTTTCAGTGGTGCAAATTTTTGCCAAAATGCAATCAAATATAGGCTAAAACCAGTGACAAAAGACAATTAAAGGGACAATTCACCCCTAAATTTAAATAATATATAAATAATAATAATAATTAAATAATAATTATTGATTAACCAATAAATTATTGAATTGTTTCAGCTCTTTTTGTTGACTTCATAAAATTTTCTATGACACCAAACACAGACTGTCGGTCTGATAGATAAAGTATTAAATGAAGGCACTGAGACGATGCTGTGACTGTGGTCTGTGTGAGCTCTGTGATACATCAGGTTGTGTTGAGTAAAGTGCAGATTGTGCATTTAGTTTGTCAAGGTCCACCACTAGACAGAGAATAAAAGCTTTATTTAATCTTTTTTTCCTTGTGCCTGATAAAGGTTCACTGTGTAACACAGACTCATGTGAAGAGCTGATGAATAGAAACACAGTCAGTATGTTAAGTCGAATTACAGTTACAGCTCCACTAGGACATTTAACTGGACTCCTGTCCTTGTCCCAGTATACAAGCACGGGAGGCCTCAGTCTGTGCGACTCCTCTCTGATAGGTGGAGATATGCCCCCTTTCAGCTTGTTAGTATTGGACCTTTTTCCTGTTGACCTATTACGTCACAGACCAAACAATGGACAAACAAGTTAGCTACGGTTAGCTAGCAGCTAACTGGTACCATGGTGGACAACTTTACAGCTCTGTACATTTGGTCCGTCCAAAAAGTCACGGCTCTGGATGTAGATTTCTCCATGTTGTTACCGGCTTCTTCTTCTCTTACACATTTAATGCTATTGGACTTCCGGGTCAAAGCCCGGGGCGGAAACTGTGGAGCATGCTCAGAGCGCCTCGGCCAGTTTGGGTCTGACTGACTGTATACATGCAGGAGTCACATGATCTGGGTGTGTTAGTCCCACTGGGACTCATTCACTTTAGGACCATCTCACTCACACTGACATGTTCACAGGGATTTTCAAAAGCCCGGTTTTAGTTGGACTGACACAATAAATCCATTTTTGTAACTGTACGGAGTTACTCAACTACCGAAGCAACAGTCTGTCTTTTGCACTGTTATCATGTGTTTTTGGTTCGGATGTTGGTCTTCCTACAGTCATGGAGACCATCTCTGCATCAACAAACATAATTTTTAGATGTTCCCTTGCAGGTATTTTCCAAAAGGATACAGAGCTCCAGATGAACTTTCTGCATTGGTTGCACTGGTGTTGGTAAACAATGGAGGAGAAACTGGTGGTAGTGGTTGCTGGATACCCAGAGCTATACGACTTTACAAACCACAGTTAGCACAATCTCAACAGAAAACAGCAGGCGTGGAAGCAGATAAGTGCAGTACTGTAAACGTCCATCATGGAGGAGAAGCTCCTGGACCAACTGGTGGTACTCCCCATCATGGAGGAGAAGCTCCTGGACCAACTGACGATACTCCCCGTGATCCAGCCTCTTTTTCTCTGCTTCTCCAAACAGCGGCTGTATTGACCGACATCTACTGAATGTTACACACTGACTGTGGATCAGTACCTCACACAGCTCCACTTACAAAGATCTAAACTGTCCCTTTAAATGTGCCAGGTTTAGTTTTGATGGTATAGGGATATATTGGCCATGTGCATGCTGTCAGAGGGGATATTGATAAGTACAGTTCAGGCCAGTGCAGATAGCATTAGTGAATAAATTGATCAGTCAACAGAAAAGTAATTGACTGTTGACCTCAGCTGATGGAGCTGCCCGCTTGTTGTGGAGTTGTTTTTGTCCTCTGAGTTATTTGACTTCCCGTCCATGTTGGCTTAAAAGCGGAGACTGAAAGTTCCCTCCGGACCTCAGGCACAGCTGGTGACAGAACTGCCACCTCAAGATTTTTGGGGGTATGAATAATGGATTAAAAGTCATTTATCAAACAAAAGCATCAAATATTTGATAGTTTCAGCTTCTTCTTAGTTTGTTTTGTATCAACTTAAATTAAATAACTTTACGGTTTGGACACAAAAAACAGCTACTGGCTGTATTCCAGCGTTCACTGTTGTTTCAGCTCCCCCTGATTGTTATGTATGAACATTCTTATGTGTTCACTCATGCCTTTTTTAGGTGTTTTTACTTGCTGTCCAGCCAGTTGCCCTCCAGGGACATTTTTTAGACCAGATAAGAAAATCAATCAAAAAGATAAAAAAAATTAATGCATAGTGCAAAAGAAACATGAATACAGCTCAGTACAGGTTTAACAGTGTTTGCCAGTGCCTCCAGGATTTTAAGGGCTGTTTTCGGGATTGTTGCAGTTTAAAAAAATCCTGATTTCATAGCAGCTTTTCTAAAAAATCATGATGCATGTTGTGATGTTTTTGCAATGATTTTGCAGGGCAAGTGAAAATTGGAAGAAATAGTTGTGATGCAGTCTCAGATTCAGTGCCTGTTAGGAGCATTCAGTGTTTTCCACAGAATTAGAATCTATTTTTGATGGTGGGGGATTGCTACTATTCAATGCAGCGCTAAAAGAGCCGCTCTCTTCCTGCTCTCTCTGCCCGATAGCCAACCTGGTCTCACTCCAACGTCGTCGAAAACCAGCGCTTGGTCAGTGACTTCCAGCGCCAGACACAGATGAAAAAAGCCGTCCTTTCATGTCTGCATGATATGCGGCCGGTCGCCGTTATTGTTTAACATTGTCCAGCAGTGTTAGGGGGAAAAAGCAGCAGGACAACAATGAAAGTTTAGGCAGCGGAAGTCCGAGTAGGGCAGGTGGGAGGGGCGGTCGATGGGTCCAACAACCACCACTTTCACTCAGGAGGCTGTTGTTCGCTTCCTGTATGAATGTTAAACCAAACCCTGTGTGTTGTTAAAGGAAAAAAAAACGTCAATTCAAGTGTTTTACCAGCGTAGTGCTTTTATTTTGAAAGAGACTGTATGCAAACTGTACATTTCCTGTGAAAACAGAAGTGTATTTTGAAAACAGACAATGCATGTAACAGGCTGAAGTTGACACGGCGTCCCAGAACGTCAACAACCAACACACCCAGGGTACCTTGGACGTCATATCTCAACGTGGGAAGTCCATGACCAAACGTGGATAAGTGATGAAGTCAGAGTGAGAATGTGTTGCGTTAGCACGAGCTAACACAGCAGCAGCGGCTAACATCAAACAGAGCAGTCCCAACAAACTCAAAGCCCGAACAGCCATCAGGTGAAGCTAGCTGTGATGCTAACAGGTTCGCTCCTGCAGCAGTCTCATGATAAACCGAGAGTGTGGGGCGAGGACGGTCTGAGCGAATCAAAACGCTGCCTGAGCTCTACTCTGAAATGAGATTTGACCTGTCTCTGTTTTCAAAAGTCAGATTTGCTGTAAAGTTGCTGTGATCGGACAAAATTGCAAGGTCACGCAGAATTCACAGGGATTGGCTGAATTTGCGTTGACTGTTCGATCACAACATCCTGGAGGGTCTGATGTGTGCTAACAGGCTCCTCCTCCTCAGAACTTTGTTTAACCCCGCTGACGTCTCTCTGTAAAGCCTGTGGAATAACTGCAGTATCATGTCAGATCATTCTTTACATTCCTTTAATCTGTGTCAATGAGCAGATGGGTGGGATTTACTGCATCCGGACGGCTCACATTAAAATCAGGACCAGGGTCAGCGCCCTGCCACAGCTGTGTGCGCGTCCATCAACGGCTGTGTGTGTCCCGAGAGTGTCAGCTTAAAGAGGAACTTGATGCTAAACCCAGTGACACACAGCGACTGTGTCAGCAGTTACTGCTTTCAGTTTCAGGTCATCCATAGGTCTGTCATGATAAGTACTCTTTGCTGGACGATATATTGTCCCAAAAATAATTGTGAAGACGAGCTGCTGAAGTTCAAACGGAGCATCAGAATGATGAAGAAAGGTGATTTAAGGGACTTTGAACGTGGCATGGTTGTTGATGCCAGAGGTCAGAGGTCAGAGGAGAATGGCCAGACTGGTTCAAGATGATAGAAAGGCAACAGGAAGTCAAATAAGCACTGGTTCCAACCAAGTTGTGCAGAAGACCATCTCTGAAGCAACAACACGTCCAACCTTGAAGCAGATGGGCTACAGCAGCAGAAGACCACACCAGGTGCCACTCCTGTCAGCTAACAACAGGAAACTGAGGCTACAATTCACACAGGCTCACCAAAACTGGACAATAGAAGATTGGAAAAACCACATTCAGACGGTAGGCTCAGAATTTGGAAGCATGGATCCATCCTGCCTTGTATCAAGGCTTCAGGCTGCTGCTGCTGGTGTCATGGTGTGGGGGAGATTTTCTTAGTTCCAACTGAGCATGATTTAAACACCACAGCCTACCTGAGTATTGTTGCTGACCGTGTCCATCCCTTTATGACCACAGTGTACCCATCTTCTGATGGCTACTTCCTGCAGGATAACGCACCATGTCACAAAGCTCAGATCATCTCAAACATGACGATGAGTTCACTGTACTCCAATGGCCTCCACAGTCACCAGATCTCAGTCCAATAGAGCACCTTTGGGATGTGCTGGAACGGGAGATTCTCATCATGGATCAACTGTGTGATGTCATCATGTCAATATGGACCAACATCTCTGAGGAATGTTTCCAGCACCTTGTTGAATCTGTGACACCAAGAATTAAAAAGAGGGTCCAACCTGGTACTAGCAAGGTGTACCTAATAAAGTGGCCAATGAGTGTATATTAGATTATACTCAATGTAGAATGTTTTCAGAGTGTCTTCTTACTTTTAGAGTAGTCAACTCAGTTTAAACCTCTGTTTAAACATCAGGGAAATACATTTAGGATCCTCTCCACTCACTTGGTGATCACTTCTTTCATTTCTTATTCATGAGGTGGATTTATTCCTCTCAGCTGGTCTCACAGAAATACATTTAAATCACATTTTATTGCTCACACAATGTCACATTTTCCATACAGCGGCTCTCCTCGTGTCCGCCCCTCACCTGTCACCCACACAGGTGCTTTAGATTTGTCATTAGAGTAGATGGAACAAAGATGAGGGGAGGAAGTGAGCTTTAGTTTGACAGGAGGAACGTACAAAATGGACGTTAATGCACAGAAGACAGAGGAGAGACAAGTTTTTACAGCGCCAAAGAGATAAGCCGCTAGACGATGCTTCGTCACACTCATCTGTGTGTGTGTGTGTGTGTGTGTGTGTGTATGTGTGTGTCCACTAAAGCGCACACACAGATGCAAACCAGACAGATATGCATGCGTGCTAACTCATTAGTGCGTACACGGCTGTGTGCAGGCAGACACCCACAGACACAAAGTCACATAAATGCACTTATATATGCATGCTTGCTGAGAAAGGCACACATGAATGTGCACATGCAAGCACCCACACACACACACACACACACACACTCAGCGGCCGGTAATTACAGTCGCTGGCAGAGAAACGGCAGCTATACATAGTCAATGAGAGCGGGGAAAACAATGAACACACAGAGCAGATGATTGCTGTAAATAAAAGAATGAAAGTGGAGCGAGGGAGGAGCGGAGGAGGACGCGATGCCACTGGCACAGAGTGAAACGGGGATCGGAAAGAACGAGGGCGAAAAACAAGAGGAGAAGGAGAAAAGGGGAGAACAGAAGGTGAAATGAGGAGGGATATAAAATCAAGTTTCCTCCTTTTTTTTACGTTTTCGTGACAGTTTGAAATCTAAATAAGTAAATTCAGACGAACTGTTTCACCACATGCAGGTTGGCAGAAGAAGAAGGAACAGTTTCTTTAAACAGAATGTCAGAGGGGATGTGGTAATCCCATCAGATGAAGTGAAGGGAGCGCCGGCAGAGACGAGGGGAGGAATAAAAAAGGTGGACATTAGTAATAACTCCGAAATGACATTCAAACACTTGACTGTCTGTACTCTGTGTCTGGACTGTCTGGGCTTCAGCTCAGCGTTCCTTTCCATTGATTCATGATGCTCAGAAACTGCACAGACGTCATATACATGCTTCCATCGACAGGATAAACATCGTAAATTCACATTTAATAACCTCAGATCTCGGAATCACCGGACTTTGGCTAAATAAATGCAGGCAGGACTTTGTGTGAGCTCACTGGTAACTCTGTGACTCCATGGCAACATCGCACCTCCATGACAACTGAGCAAACTCTGCTGATACAGGCGGGCTGATACGGTTGAAAGCTCCGGCAGAGTTCCTCCAGATTCCTAAAAAAAATCTTAAAAGGCAGTGAATTCATTAATCTAAAAATAAGGCCTTAAATTGTATAAAAATGTCTTAAATCAATCTTTTAAATTTCATAAATAAGCTCAGACAGGGGAAGTAGGATTTCATGAATTTTTTTTTTTCTGACGCATCAAAAAATCTCAACGTGTCTGGTAGCATCTATTCTTTTGATGAACACTACGTCTGTGCCACACAATGAAGACAGTGTTTGAATTCTACATGGATCCTCTTCACATCAGGCCTTTTTTTGACCTGACAAAAATCCAAGAAGGATCAAAAGGTTGTCTTCATTAAACTTGTGTGGCACAGAGCGAGTGTGCAGGCGTCACTTTTTTCTCAAGTTACGCTGTTTGTTGACAGCCTTACACCTACATGAGGTGCATGTAATACCCCTTCTCTGCAGTCGTACTGAAACCAGTACAGGGTAAGGCATATGAGGCTCTTTGTATTTCATACAAATAGTTTTCATATATAGTTTTGCAATCTTGGCACAAAGTGACTGAAGGCATGTGTGATTCATACATGCAAAAACAGAAACACAATATCGCCAACAAACGCCCGCTATTTCCTGGGTCTAACTTTCTGGGCAGCAGTGGCTCCGAGGTAAAGCGGGTCAACCACTAAGTGGAAGATTGGTAGTTCGATCCTCAGCTCCTCCAGTCCACATGTTGAAGTATCCTTGGACAAGATTCTGAACCCCAAGTTGCATGTGAATGTTTACTGAGTAGCAGGTGGCACCACGTATGGCAGCCTCAGCAGTGAGCTTTGAGTGGTTGGAACACTAGAAAAGCGCTATACAAGTACAGTCCATTTACCTCCGTCTCTGCCATGAGACAAAAAAAAAATGTTTTGTGTGTTCCAGCTCATTTTCCCCTTTTAATTTGGGTTATTGTAAAATCTGACTTAAATTTAATTCCAAGTGGCATCACAAATGTCTTATGAAGTCTTAAATCTAGCTTGTTTTAACTGCAGGAACCCCGTTTGGAAAGAGTGACTCACCTGAGTCACAATTGCTTGGTTAAACTAATTTTTCAAGATCAAGAATGACCTTCGATGCTATACCCTGACAGGGTTTTTGGCCACTGGGGGGCAGCGGAATGAGCTGTAAACTCAACATTTACATACAGTTTGTCATTGTATGAAGTTGTTATGGTAAACATGTTCACAAACAGATGCTTATTTACACATCTGCTGTTTGGTCGAGTAGTCTACAGTGTTGATTTTTAGCTGAATATGGCCTCTCAGCTGCTGAAAAGGATGTTGATGAAAGTAAACCAAACACTAAAATTGTGTGCGGGCAACAATGAGTGGGTACATCACAACAAGCGGTGGTGGTGCTAATTCTCAGGTGCTACTACATCACTGCAGAATAAGTGGGTGGAAATCAGCCAAAACAATTGCAATTGTTGCATCTCTTGTCAGTATGCAGCACCAAGGTTCGGCCCTCAGTGATGTGGACACCAAGGTATGTGAAGCTATCCACCCTCTCCACCAAGACCCGTTGATATTAAGGGGAGTTGCTTGGCTGCTTCTGCCCAGAGTCCACTGTCATCTCCATAGATTTGCTGACATTCAGGAGGAGGTTGTTGTCCTGACACCAGTGGTTCAGGTCCTCTACTTCTTTCAGGTCGGCCTTTTCATTGTTATCTTTGATCGGGCCCACCACAGCTGTGTCGTCGGCAAACTTGATGATGGTGTTGTAGTCTGAAGTGGCTACACAGTTGTGGTTGTGCATGGAGAACAGCAGGAGACCCCAAACACAGCCCTGAGGTGCTACACTGTTAAGGATAAGGGGCCTTAGACCTTGCCTTTTGCTTCTGGGATTGCCATCCTGGAATTGTAGTTCCACTTTCTTCCTGTAGTCCATGTTTCGAGACTGAAGCCCATATTTGTTAGCTGCAGTGTGTGTGTTTATGGCATCCTGGATGGTTCTGGTAGTGGCATGATTTAAATGTAGTTTTGGGTACAGTTGCTTCTGTGGTTTTACAGATTGAATCCACCACAGACTCAATGAGGTCATTGATTGTATCAGTGAGATTGACGACGATGTTCTTGGAGCATGTGCTGTAGTTTGTTTACATACTTTGATCTCAGCAAGATGGCCACCAAGTTGTTCTTCATGAATGAGGAAAGCGATTCACCTCTGTAGCCGCTTCTAAACAGAGTATAACAGTGGTCCAGAGTGTTTACACCCCTTTTGGAGCTGTCAGTATGTTGATGGAAGTCAGGCGTAACCTTCTTAGGGTTCAGCTGATTCAAGTCTCCAGCAACAATGAGCACAATGTCCAGATAGCTGGTCTGAGAGGAGTTTGGATCTTTGCAGAGATCCGACAGGGCAGCTTCTGCACTCACCTGTGATAATAGCCTGCTAGAAGTTGCAGGCTGCATTTGATCGACAGTAACTCCAGATCAGGTGAGCAGGAACAGGATAACATTGTAATATTTCTACTCTTATTCACCATGAAGCACGTTCTTCTCCCTTTGTCCTGCCAGAATCTTCTGTTCTGTCAGATGGATGGATAGAAAGAGTCTCTTGGTTGAGTGGAGCTCTCCAGTATTCCAGGATTTAGCCAGAGAAATTACAGTTCCTGATATCTCGTTGGGATCTGATGCGGGCACAGAGGTCGTCCAGTTTATTATCCGGCGCCTGTTCATGGGTTAGCAGGATGCTTGACAGAGAAGATCCATGTAGCCGGGATCGCAGCTGGTGTTTAATCCCTCCGCGTTTGCCTCATGGACTCAAGACAAACTCTTAGCCCAGAACATCCTAATCTTTTTACCCTGGCTTGGCCCACTAAGTCCTGCCTCCAGCCCGCCGTAGCCTACTGATCTGTCAGAGTTAAACTCCAGATATCATGCAGCAGCTGATGCCGTCTACATGACATCTTCAGCCAAGATACACATCAGCTAATATGTACTGTTTACAGTACACTAGCATGGATCATTCCAAGGCCGTCCATGTTTAACGTGTACTCAGTGAACTGTAAAGATCCAAATGTCAGCTGTTTCAGTGCTGCCCGTCAGACAGATACAGTGTGAGGACCTTCTCCTCCAGGAGAGGCAGCTGCAAGAGCAAACTGTGAGGGCGAATATCTGGCACGTTGTGCCTTTAAAAACATAAGAAACATCTGTCATGTTTTGAGAGAATGCAAGGTTTTTAAGAGTTTTGCACCCTGAAAAGATGAAGTAATAGAAGATGTTACATTTGGCAGTAGATGATGCCCTTAGAAACAGCAGGTGATCAGTCTGACCTTTAAGGACACTAACTGGTGCTCTTGATCGTAACACCTTATTCAAGTATGAACATCGTAACTACTTCGTGTCTGAGGACTTTGGAGGAAGACCAGGTTAAAAACTCTCACTAATTTTTTTAAGTGAAATTTCTATCTCAAGATTCACGTGCAACTTCCCAAAATTTTTAAGATTTAAAGACTGTCTGTGTGGACAAAATAGGCTAAAATCCGATCTGAACACTTTGAGACTTTAGTTTCTTCACACAGGAAGTGTTTTAAATCTGGCAAAGAAAAGCTTTTAAATAGTTCAAAACTTTTTTATGGATTGAAATGTTATTTCTTTTTTAGGGTAGTTTTACTGAGTTAGTGACAATGTCTGGTCTAAATTTCATATCATTAGCTGCACTGGAAATATGTATGAAGAAAACAACATTTGACGTTGTGAATGCATCGACTGTATGTTGAATCAGCAGGATGTTCGTTTACTGTTTGTACGTTTTGCTACAACAAGTAATGCACCAACATTTGTACATGTCCGACATAATGATAAGCCAGTGATTTTTACATAACCCATGTATTTTGAAAGCATGTGACCAGTGTGCTGACGAGAGAAAAGAGGGAAACGTTCTTGAGCGGCCCAGTAAGGAGGCACGTTGGGGTGGTGGATGGGTCACAAAACAAGACCTTTTCCCAGGTGACTGGTGTTTGTAACTATGAGTGAACTTTGAGGGTAGGTACATCGTCACTGTTTATTTTCCTAAACCTCACCACAGCGCTTCTTCATAGAATATCAAACGAACCATTGTATGAGGATACGTTGCGCTGTTTGGCACATTGCCAATGGGCTGATTGCCGAGCACCTTCAAATGTGTGTTCAGAACTGTGTGAGTCATCTTATTATTCGTCGTCGCCATGTTTCTTTTGCTAAACCTACCCTCAGTAACATTATGTCAATTATGTAACTTTACACGAAGGACAAAACATCATTTGTGGGCTGCTAATTCGAAGGATATCAAACTATCCGTTGTATGATGATACGTTGCCTAAACAATTCGTTGCTTTCCTAAACCTAACCTCCATAACCTTATGTTGATTATGTAACATTATGTTAGGGACATAACATCATACTTGGGGCGCCACTTCGTAATCCTTCTAACTGTTGTGTGCATTTACGTAGGATATCGTACAAACTGGTGTACGAGGATACAAAAAAGATTTCCAAATCATTGTGTTCAGTTTTTATGTATGGTTTAAACAGCGTACAGACTTTTTGGCGAATCAGGGTTGAGGGAGTCTTAAAGGCGCTCCAAAAAATGTAAATCCAAACATTTAACAGTGTCATGACAACTGAGCGAACACAGTCAGCTAACGAACATCATGATCAAAAGCCTCAGACGAGCTACTCAGTGGTTGTTTTGGTGAGACTGTTTGGCAAATAAATTGGGTGGTGGCAGCGGATAAAGTGTGCAGATCCTTCTTTTCCCCTTGCCTTTTGACTCAGGGTGGTTTGCAGAAACACTGAGAAAGCTTCCTTGGAGACAGAAAGTCCTGCCGATTGAAAACAGAGCAGTGAATCTGATTATGGACCTGGAACTTGCACTTGTTTCCACCCTCTGGGCAAAGCTGCAAACACGGCCATTTTTTCTTTTGGGCTATTACCTCTCTGTTTTTGTGTGTGTGTGCTGAGTATAGTGCTGATTTTGCTGGAGTGATTACAGAGAGGGTGAGTGATACAGTGGGAGGAAGTGGAGGGAAAGAGGTGATTTGGAGGAAGCAGAGAGAGAAGGAGCTGCAGAGGGAGGGAGGGAAACAGACAGTCATCTTTGATCACGCTGCGCTGCTTCTTCTCTCCATCTAATCAGCTTGGACGCCATCCAAGGCCTCCCTGCTCAGAGACGGACGAGAAGTGTGTGTGTGTGTGTGTGTGTGTGTGTGTGTGTGTGTGTGTGTGTGTGTGTGTGTGTGTGTGTGTGTGTGTGTGTGTGTGTGAAGCTGCACACCAATTGTGTCTGAGGCTTTGACTTGGTGTGTTGAGCAGAGTTTATTTCACAAAGGCTATGGTATGTACAGTATGTGTGTGTTTAAATGCTGAATAGACAGCGAGGGTGTGTGTGTGTGTGTGTGTGTGTGTGTGTGTGTGTGTGTGTGTGTGTGTGTGTGTGTGTGTGTGGTTGTGTGTGTGTTTTGTAATACCCATGTATGATCGCTTAATTGCCAAGTCCTGTTTCCAGACAGACTGGTACAGAATGTACACAGCAGAGTGAACATACTGATCTGTCTGCAGTTAATGCACATTACCTTGATCTGTGTGTCGTCACTGACCCACGGCCCCATATAATGTTTACACCACGTCTGTGTGTGTGTGCATGTGTGTGTAACGAGGTTAAATAAGGTTGGGTTGAGTTTCTCAGCACTTCCTATATCGTAAAAGTAAGTCTTTTTTACCCCATATCTTCCTGATTTTTATTACTAATTGAAGTTTTCTTTTAAACCAAAGGAGTTTGCAAAAAATGACCTTACAAATAAAGTTGCAGGAATTAAAAACAAGTAAAAAAAGCACAACAAAATCAGCAAACACACATAAAAATTAAAGGTGCAAGCAGCGATTATCAGGCCCTCGCACATGTCAGGCACTGGCAGGACATCGACTGATGCCGCTGTTCATTTCTGTGAAAGTCAGACGCTGCATGCAGGAGTGAGATGGTGTATCATTCATGGACTTTGGGCACTGGACTGACCTAGAACACGCTAGTTTTACATAATGTTGTTGTGAATCAGTTGTAGACCCAACCATGCAAATTCCAAGTAAATCAAAAGGTATTTGTCTGACATGTCTTACATCCTGTTGCCAGTAGGTGGCGCAGTCACCATGATGCCTGATGTTCATGTAGTTGGCTTTGAGTCTGGAGTCTTATAAAACGTGAAGTTTGAGGCAGACTGGACCGTGTATGCTGGGGTAACAAACCACTTCCTGTTTGGTGGCAAAACCTTGACATTTCACGCCTCACCACAGTCACATGGTTCAACAAAAACTCAAGCCTGAAGCAACTTATGATGTCCAAGATCTGTAGATAGTACAGACAAAATCTGAAGTGAATCGGATCAAATCTGTAGGAGGAGTTTGTTAAAGTCCCGCCCTGGAAAAGGCCAAAAAAAAAAAGCACCAAAATTGCATATTTGATTCAAAATGGCCGACGTCCTCTTGGGTTAGGGTGTGTCTCCATTAAACTTTTTTTGTACATCCTCAGATTTTTCATGTGCCTACCAATTTTCATACATGTACGTGAAACCAGCTTCAGGGGCTTCGTGTAAATTTTCCTGCAGGGACAGGAATCAGCTGCACTGTGTCCCTAGCGACGGGCAGGGGCGGGGCTTCAGGCGCGCTGATCCCTGGCGTCACAGAATTATAAAACAAGTGACATTTAAGGCAAATTGGACAAAGCACACGGACGTGACAACAGCTTCCTGTTTCATGGCAAATAAGGTATTACCATGGCAACGTCCTACAATCTAAATTCACTGTCTTCACAAGTAAGCATCATCGAGGTCATGTGACTACGCTGATTAAATCTGAGGGGGATCTGGTCACGTGTGGGAGAAGCATGTCAGAATATGAAACGTGCCACTTCCTGTTGGCAGCAGGTCTTGCTATGACTATACCTTGAGGCTGGCACTCTTATTATGCAAGAGAGGCAAATTACATAATGTGTCTATCAAGTTTCAACAACTTCCTGTTTTATGGTGAAAGGTGCAAAATGACCGCCATGTCACGGCAGCACTGTGACAAAAATTCACAGTTCTCATCAGACAGTTGGGGGGTTTGTGCTAGAAGAACTCAGCCTGCTGCAGCCGCCAACAAAAGGTCCGTGTCCAGAGTTACTGCCTGCTCTCCTCCTGTAGCGGTCCGCAGGGGTGGGGAGCGAGGCGGAGGGAGCGTACGGTGGCTAGCAGCTAAATCTTGTCTCATTTATTGTTTGATAAACAGAGAGTGGCGAGGAGCGGGTGAGAGAATGAAATCAGACCAAATTCTGCCTTTTTTCCTGCCTCCCTCAGCGTTAAGATGAACACAGAGTCTCACAGTGTTTGGATTTAACTCTTTGTGAAGTGCTGATATTTTAACCCTGTCACAGTAATGATTGACTCTGTGTGGTTAAACCCTCCTCTGCTCTAACCAGTGCGAGCTGTTCTCAGCACGAGTGTGTCGCAACATGAACTCTGTCACCTCACCTCTTGTGAACCACACAGCCTGCACGTTACACTCTGCATTTGTCCTTACACACAGTCATCTGTGCAATCACGTCTGACACAATACACACACAGAACAAACTGGTGAAACACAGACAGCACATCACACATCATTTAAACATTCAGCACATTAATAATGTATGGACGTATTTGTTGTTGACATTCAGGCATTTAAATTCTTGAGTCCAGTCTGTGTTCATAACATTAGTGACTGTGTCAGCCAGCAGCACCCAGTGTGTCTTAGTGTGAGATAGTTTCCTCTCTGCATCATTAACTTAAAGGAACAGTGTGTCCAAACACAATCTGACACAATTTAAAACAGTGCATCAGCTTTACTGCTCCAAAGACAGATTGCATAAGACTTTCCCTGATGTCTCCCTCCTCTCTAGTCGCTTTAAAGAGGCAGACGGGACATTAACACATTCTCTTTGGACATGTCACAAATTGTTTACGTATTAGAGGAGTATATTTGAATGTTTCTCTAAAGCCTTTGAGAAGAAATGGGAACACTAGTTGCTGTCCCAGGTGCCACGAGTGTGTTACCTTTGGCAGACAAGTATGAAACTTTATTTGGTACAGTTGTGGCAAGGACACTTATTCTACTTCTGTGGAAGTCAGACTGCACACCAACGTATGATGTGTGGATAAGAGAGCTGATGAATGTGTTGTATTTAGAAAGGTTAGTGTTTTCTAATAAGAATAAGATTCAAATATTGGTCAGTATTTGGAGCCCTGTACTTGAGTATTTCGGGGTAGTGAATTGTAGTGGTCTGACTGATTAGCAGTAAAGCTTTCATCGCTGTGTATGTGTGTTTTATTTGACTAGTCCAAGGACTTGTTTTTTTTTTTGTACCTGTGAAGATATTTGTGACTGAGTGGTTAAAATGATGTGCTGAGTGTTTGCTTTATATTTAAAATCCTAAAATAAAGGTTTGAAAAGAATTGACAGTGCATAAAATTTAGGGGGATTTAGTGGCATCTAGTGTTGATTGTAGATTACAACCAGCTAAAATTTCTCCTGGTTAGAATTCCTAAAGTGTTCATGCTCAGGAGGTTTTTACCTGGAGCTGAATTATCCACAGAGGTCTCTTCCTCTGCAAAACAAACAGACCAGCTGATTTAAATCACTAAAAACACTGAACAAAGCAATTTTATGTTATAAATCAGTGTTTCCCAGCACTTGCCACGTGTGCTCATCTATTTTCTAATCCAGAGGTTCAGGAGGTTTTTACCTGGAGCTGAATTATCCACAGAGGTCTCTTCCTCTCCAAAACAAACAGACCAGGAGAATTAATACGGTAAAAACACTGGGTAAAACATTCATGTTGTAAATCAGTGTTTCTTCTATGATGTTTGGCATGTCAAAGACTGCCTACTTGACCAGCACCTGCTAATCTGTGCTCACTTTTTTCCTCTGATAACTTAAGATCCAGACATCAAGAGGTTTTTACCTGGAGCTGAATTATCCACAGAGGTCTCTTCTTCTCCAAAACAAACAGACCAGCTGATTTAAACCGGTAAAAACATGTCAGTGTTTTTTCAACACTGTTCAGGCTGTTCTCTTGCACTATTCATACATATCCCATATAGTGATGAGCCGGTAAGTTATGCATAACCCACGTATTTTGGAAGGCTGTGGTCACGTGACCAATGAACTGTAAGGAGTAATGAGGGAAGCTGTCCAGACAGGAGGCAGGTTAGGGAGGGGCCTGTGTCACAAAACACAGGACTCTCCCCAGGTGATTTAAACCGGTACAAAAACACTGAATCAAACAGATTTTAATGTTAACAAATTCGGGGGTTTTGTGACGCTGCTCGTTGCAGAGGGGGTTTTAACTACACAGTGGGGAACCCAAAAATACAAATGTCCCTATCTGGCACTTCTAGGGCTACTGTAGTAACATGGCAGTGTAACGTGGCGATCTCTGACGAGGACCTGCTCCCTATGTAGATTTAAACGGCTCATTCTAAGGGAACAAAAACACAACAGTTTGTTTTTTCAGGTGATTATACACTAAAGAAAACACACTGATTATATTCTATTCCACCTCTGCCAGTATATCCCCCTGAATCCCACACACTGGACTTATAAAACAGAAAATCTGAAACTGAAAATTAAGACCACATCTCACCTTAATCTGAGGGATAATTATGCTCAAAGATTTGGCACTACAGTTCCCATAATTCAGGGGCTTTAGATGGATTTAAACAGGAAGTGTAATGTTGCCATGGAGTCAGTTAGTCAGCTGGTAGCTACAACTTGATCCTGTTATTCAGCCCTGTGTATGTGTACATTACCATGTCAACTGATGTGTCAGGAATTCCTGTTTGCAGTGTGGAGGTGGACGTACAGACAGCTGTCAGGTGGAAAGACAGCAGTCAGGTGGACAGACAGACAGCAGTCACTGTGTCACTCAGCTGGTCTGAGAACAGCTCGGGGAGAATCAAACCTCCTTCAGCTCTGACTGATAGTAACTGTCAGAAGCAGTCATCAAATCTTGAGTATCAGATCTGTGTGTCGGTGTGTGACGTGTGTAAACATGTCCGATCTGATATCTCCGACTCTGATGCCATCTACTGTCACATCTGGAGAAGTGGAGCTCAGCTGCTCAGCTCTCTGTGTGTGTTCTCTCTGAGCGTAAAGCCGAGTTGCATTAGAAGCTTCTCTGCCTGTAACAGTAAGGCAGATACTCTGTCATAAAGGAGAAGACATTATTTTTACTTCTTTATTATTACAAACAAGTCTCACAAAAAGACCAAAAACAGACAAAAGAAAAAGAACTGAAACAAGTGTTGCTGTCGTCTGTCATCCTGAAACATCAGTTAATGAATCACGAAGATCATCAACTGATGAATCAGTGCTCAAAGTCATTATTTATTTACAGCCCGGGGTGACGTTATCACACACAATAAACGAGCTTTTAATTGATTAGTCCATCGATAGAAAATTAATCTGCAGTTATTTGATAAGAGATGAATCGTTGCAGTTATTTTGTTTGTTAGTAAAAACTACAGTCGCTCTGAGGACCAGACCTGAACTCAGCACTGATGGTTATAGACTGAATGAGCTGTGTGACTGGGTAGTGTTTGTGTTTGTTCAAGGGATGGACGGATGGATTGATAGATAAATGGATGGATTTAGGGATTGATGAATGGTTAGATGGATGGACGGATGGATAAATGGATGGACAGACGGACTGATGGATGGAGGGACAGATGGACAGATAAATTGTTGAAGGGACGGATTGATGGAAGGATGGATGGACGTTAAGACGGACAGATGGACGGACAGATAGATGGATGAACAGGTGGATGGATGGATTGACGGATGTGTGACCTTTGCGTAGGCAGACAGTGACACTGAGCTCGTAGCCTGGTAAGACCATCCCCCACATCCTGTTTGCTTCTCAGTATCAGTCTGGACTCGGTGCCGCCCCCAAACACTTTCAGTGGGCGGGGCTACTCACCTTGACAGACAAACTCCCTCAGCCAATCAGAGTAACAAAACACTGGGGAACATCTTCCTCATCACTAACAGGAGCCAGCTGATTAATCAAACTTTTGCCAAACCCGGTCGGAAGAACGGGAGAAACGGCAGAACAAGAACAGAACATCTTGTTCTTGTTCTCCACCCAACACATTGTTGGAGGGCCCACTCTCTCTATGGGCTGCTGTCTCAAGGGCCTCAGTGCAACCACACTGGCTGCACTGTCTGTATTTACGCCCCTGTCTGGCCACCTGGCACCCTATCACTGGCCAGATTTGGCCCATGGGACACAAGTTGAGTATCTCTGGTGTACATCCTCACCTCCCTGCACTCGTGTTTAAAGTGTAATTCACCAGAAAAGAGACAAAATACAAAATAAACAAAGTAAAATTGACCAGTAACATTTTTATGACTTTTTTCCCCAAACTTTTCTGTATGTACTGTGATAATATTATTACTGTGAATTCTTTTGGCCGTGACAGTCGTGTAGGTGTGTTCTGACATCATGCCAGCCCTGATATAAGTCATATTTAGCTTCTGTCAACAAGTATGAACGACCACGGAAAGCTTTATCATGAGAGTACAGAATGTTCCACACAGTAATCTGTACTGACACAATGACCAGAATAACATCCGCAGCTCCTGCCAGGTTCAAATATTATTTTTTGCATTTCACTTCTGCAGAGGTCGTTAATTTAACACTGATTCTGACCTGCAGCAGATCACTCATAATGTACAGTCATATCTGTGTGTGTGTGGACATTCCTGTGTGTATGTATCAGTATTTTGTTTTGAGTTTATGAATCAGTGTCAAGTGAATCTTTACAAGCAGCTCCTCTCCTCTGTGTGTTCAGTGGTCCTGCTGAGTGATGTGAGAACAGCGTGTAACAGCCTGCAGGCTCTGTACAGGAACAGGTCAGCTCAGGTCACATGTGTACCAACAGCACCGTCGCTACGGTGACTCTGCTGCCCTCATGTGGCGCTCTGTGCTCCTCACATGTTGATGTACATACAGCTCACACAGCTGAGGTGAGGCTGTGTTTTTATTCCCACATGGACACTGACTGGTCTTTATTATTATTATTACAGGTCATAGTTAGAGTGAGAGTGAATGTAAAGGACTCTCCTCTGACACACATCCACACTAAACTGTGACGAGACAGTAACACTTTAATCTCTGGAAAGCGTCCACAGTGTTAGCGGGATAATCCACTCTGAACCCTGCAGCCACACAAACATGACACAGTTAATATTAATAACCAGGAGTGCATTCTTTCTCATCACGTTTGTCCCTGCATATGATCAGAGCATTTCTTTATGCCTCCATGTAAGCGATAGCTGCGGCCGGAGGCGCTCTGTTTACAGGATGTCCATCCATCTGTCTGTCTGTCTGTCCCGTCCACCTGAATGCTGCTTTATGATTGTCCGTGTTTCTGGTTGTGGAGGGATTCACCTGTCTGCACATTCTGACCCAAACAAAAAGGCCACATGGTCGCTCGTCCCACAACACAGGGTGGCAGCTCTACTCCACAGCTGCGTCTGCTTGGCGTCATGTTATAGCAGCAATCTGCAGCATTAGAAAATGGTTGGTGTAAGGTAGTTACGATTGGCCCCAGTGCACGCTATCATGTACAAATCATCTGGTCACATGATCAGAGACTTGACATTGGATAACATCAACATACATATTACCCAACAATCATCACTGCGTATCTGTATGTGACAAAAAATACCAAAGAAAATGAATAAATATTAATTTAATTGAACAATTTTAATAGTTTATTTACAGTTATAGAATAAGCGTATCATTTAGTTATAGATTTTATTGACTACTTTACGATATCTCAAGAATGCCTCATTGGAATTTCTTCAGATTTGGCACAAACGTCCACTTTGATTAAATGACGACTGATTAGATTTTGATGGTCAAAGGTCAAGGTCACTGTGACCTAGTTCATCTTTGTCTTGTGAGCGCGATATCTGATGAACACCTCAAGGGAAGTTTTTCAAAAGTGGTACAAACAGGTAAATGGTTAATGGACTTGGACTTGTGTAGCACCTTTCTTGTGGTTCAACCACTCAAACAGGCTTTCACACTGCTTGTCATTAACCCCTTCACATACATTCATACACTGGTGGCCGAGGCTAATGTACAAGTTGACACCTGCTTCTCAGTTTTTAACCACTCAGCGCACTCATTCATTGATGGCACAGCCAATGGGAAAAATTTGGGGTTCAGTGTCTTGCCCAAGGATCCTTTGATGTGGAGGTAGAAGTAGCTGGGGATCAAACCGCTGACCTTCTGGTTAGTGGACGACCCGCTGTACCTCCTTAGCCACAGCCGTCATAAACATTCACACGGACGCCAGGACGAACTGACGATTTTGGTGGTCGAAGTCAAGGTTGCTCTGATCTTGGGTCCATCTCATTCTCGTGAATGGTATATCTCAAGAACAGCTTGAAGGACTCTTCAAATTTGGCACAAACATCCACTCGGACTCAACGATGAACTGATTTGATTTTGGTGGTCAAAGGTCAGTGTGACCTCACGACACATGTTTTTGGCCATAACTCAAGAATTTGAAACTTGACACAACGGGATAAAGTAATGAAGGTCAAAAGGTCAAAGGTCAGCTTGACTGTGACATCATCATGTTTTAACGTCATATCTCAGGAACAGAAGGGGAGACATTTGGTCAGATACTGAATTGGTGACTCTAATCTTGAAGCTGTGCTGATTGTATAGATCTGCTGTGTGTGAAGCGTCCATGTTTTCACTGTCAGAGACACTGGACTGGTTCAATCTATCTTTATTTCAGACGCAAAAGTAGGTCCATATAAAAAATAATAAAGCGGCATACACACATACTAGACAGGTTAAAAAATAAAACACACACACCTAAAATACATACAAACACGCTCGCCAGTGTCTCCAGAAACCAGAATAATATCTGGTGCTGCTCTTTTTAGGCACGGTTAAAGCCATAATAATTTCATTTTTGGAGTTGTCCAACCTCACCATAAAATTAAACATAAAATTCCTGAGGACAGCATCCAAGGTGGAAATACCTCGCTCAGACATAAAACTGCAGTGCAGTAATTCTTGTCCTGTCTGGCCTGAGAATCTTTTTGTTGTTGTTGTTTCATCCTCTCCTTTTGTTCCCTCAGTCAGACCAAGGTTGGACTATTTATTCATTGTTTTAGCACGACTGCAAACTTAGAGCATAAACAGGATTTTATTTTACATTTAAAATGTCCGTATATTGAAACTGCCACAGCAACTGTTAATCTGCATAGTCGAACTGTCGCCGTGAACTTGGGCTGTACAGGAGGAAACAAAAAGCCAAAGAAACATCCATGAAATTTGTAGAGTGCATTTTACCCTAAATTCCTCTCAGAGTACTGTAAGGAGCTTATAGCAGCAGCTCCGCTGTGAAACACGCCAGCCGCTCTGCGATCGAACATGTAACGTGGAAACTGAAGAGCGACGTCTGAAGTTTGTAGTTGAAGATGATTCGGTTTATTTCTGCTTTCAGAACAGTCCGTTTCCTCAGTCTATTATTTCTTCGAAGTAGGTCACTGTGAGTCACAACGTTTCTGTCCTGTAATAAAACTAAACTAAAAACATCTTGTTCATGAGCACACTGAGGGTCTTTATCCTCCTCAGAGACTCAGTTAAGGGTTCATTTGTCTTCCTGCTTGGCCTAGAGATCTGGGTCAGAGGTCAAGAAATTATTATCCACAGGAAATAAAGAAATACATACATAACTGATTAACAATTTGTTATCATTTATTGTTATTTTAATTCCTATACATATATATTATAATGTAATTATATAATTATTATGTATATGTCTTTAATTTATTTAATAATAGAAGAATATATACACACTTATTAAACTAATTTTTAAGTGAAGGAATTAATAAACATACAAAAAAATGCATAGATAAAGATATCAATGAATATAGTTAATTATTTAGGACATAAACACAGGTGTGTTTGTTTAAAATTTGTGGCAGAAATTCTTTTTCCCCTCAAGATTAATTTTGGTAATCCAAAATTTGTGATGTGTCCAACACATCCAGCCTTAGCTGGACATTGTGTTTAATTAGCGAGTGTTAGCATGCTAACACGCTAAACTAAGATGGTGACCACTGTTAAACATTAAACCTCCTAAATATCAGCATGTTAGCAGCCTCACAGACCCTCTAACACATCTGTAGAGTCTTCTTCTTATAGCACCAGTCCCGTATATTACTTGACGTAACTTATGTACATAACGTAACATAAATCAATGTGGGCTTTGGGTTTCCCACGGAACACAAACAGTGATCTCCTGGGTCAAAGTCTTGTGTTTGTTTGACCATCATCCCTGCAGCACTCTAAACACTTCATGGATGTATTAATAGACCTGGATACAGTGTTGGAGGCGGGGCCTCAGTGGCACATGACGCCATGATGCTTTAACTGCTGTGTATAAAACTACCTGGATGATCAGCACTGGTTTCGCACTGTGGGGCCCATAGCACAGACACACTGGAGACTTCTGCCGGCCGAGCTCGCTACTTCTGGTTTAGCCCTTTGCTAACGTGAATGGGGATAAAATAATTTAGCCGCACAGCTCTTTTAAGCCCTTTTTAAATATGAATTGTGCAAATTTGCAGGAAAGCCCAATCAGTCTTCTTTCAGCATTGGCAGTATAAAAACAAAATTGGGGAGTGCAGCAAAATGCCGCCTGCCTGCTTTAGTTTATACAGAATGTGCCTTTTTCGGGGCAATGGGGGGCGTGAGCTAGTAACAGTACGTGCAGCTCAGCGTGTGACGTAAATGGTGACGTACCGAGGAAAGCCACGGCTGGTCAGTCCTTCGGCGATCCTCTCGTACATCGGCCCTGTCCTTCACGGTTCCCGTCATCTGATGGTTAATGGCCTCCTCGTTAGCGAGGGCAAGGCGCGTTTTTGCGTCTCCTTAGTGCTGCTAGATACTCATTCCTGCTATCAGCTGTTTCCTGGTTTGAAGTGCACGCCAGTGGGTCACACGTGAAGCGTCATCAACAGCCCCTCCCACAAGTCATCAACAGACCCTCCCGAGGCGGAAAGCCGCCTCGCTCTGTTTAGACCAAAACTGTTCCGCCAATATGACTACCCTACGAGGTGGAAAATTGGGCACCTCGGATCAACTCACCAATCCGGCTCTGTGTGTGTAAACGCTCGCAGCTTGCCAGCAAACGGCCCAACATTCGCGGAAAATCTGGCAGTGTAAAAGGGGCTTTAGACTTTTATAACGTTACCGGACCAAATGGATCAAATCCTGATAGTAAACAAGTCATTTCAAAGCGGTTGTTACTCTCAAAAAAAATTTATCCACATATATACAGACGTCTCTTTTGCCATTTAAGTCTATGAGAAAACGTTTTTTTGGGCCACAGGACATTACCTGAAGACGCCACATCACGTGTAATTACACTGTTGTAGTGTGGCCACTACGAAAACTGGCTTCAAAGCTCAGTGCACTTCCTGCGGGCCTGTACTGTGTCACTTGACTTCCTCCTTTGCTCCTGTAAAAATTACTACGGTCACTAGAGGTCGCCTAACAATAGGCGTAAATACAGTAGGTAGAGTAGGGCCGTGCCACCTCCAATCTGTGCTCCTAATGACACCTGATAACAGCCATTTGATGAGCTGATAACATTCAAACTGGGTGCTAGTGGTCAGAGATTATAAACAGGAACGCTGGAAAATGTGCAAAGCATCATCATCATTCAAATACTGCACTCAGCTTTCTGTAAACACATGAAAAATAAAGTTAGTTTGAGATGTAAGAACACAGATATCAACACTGGTCATTTTATGTTAGTTCCATGATGCAGTCACACGATGAAAAACTTTGCTGTCTTTATTTCCTTTAAAGTGTCACCTTCAGATTTCAAGAAAAAAGGTTTCAAATGTAAAAATAAATCAGTTGTTTTTATTTTCTGCAACATAAATACCAAACATTGGCTGGTTGTGTCTCCTCCACTGTCAGGGTTTCCTGTTTTTCTCCATTTTATATCCATCAGACGCAGCTCCTGTGTTTACATGTCATATTTACACACTGAGTCGTGATGTCATTTAATATAGTCTGTCAAACGTCACAGTGTGTCTCTGACTCTGTCTCTGTCTCTGTCCCTCCAGCTCTCTTTTGCTTCCACTGATGTCCCGCCCACCGTGCTCCTCCCAGCCAACCGCTGCGCAGATCCTCAGATGGCTGTCTGTTGAAGGGCCCGCCGGCGAATGCTGAGCAGGCTGGCGAGGTCGAGGTCCGCCTCATTGTCCTGTGATTGGCTGCTGGACGGGACTGAGGCTACATGGAGCCAATGTCCAACAAGCAGGATAGCAACTCATCAGAGGGAGACGAGAAAGGGTGAGACGGTGTGTGTGTGTGTGTGTGTGTGTGTGTGTGTGTGTGTCTTTGATGTAAACATGAAAGGAAAGCAGAGATTAACGTGGATTTGACAGAAGTGACGGGTGAAAGACTCTCTGCAGGCGTGGAGAGATAGATGGATGATGGATGGATGATGGATGGATGATGGAGGGTACAGTCAGTGTATTTAGTGTATTTTCTGAAGAGGTAAAAGAGAAGACAGAACTCTGTCACGCTGCCATCTGTGCTCTCTGCAGTTCTCCGGCACGTGCAGTCACACACACACACCCTGCCGTCACTGCTTCATTAAATAAATTCACAGAGACTTCAGAGAGTTCAGAGCTGCTGAAGAAGTGAAGACAAACACTGAGCGAGTTAAATCCAACGTTTCCCCTCCACAGTGTTAAAGAGAGAGGAGCCTCAAATAAGCTCAACACCTGCTAGCACATTTAGCCAGTTAGCTTCTGTTAGCTCGAGCAACAACAACGCTAAAGTCAAGTTCAGACCAAAGATTCACAACGAGACAAAAATGTTTCAGAACGTCACAGAGAAAAGTGTCAGCGGTCTGAGCTGGACTCAAGCCGGCTGATGGTGTCACCTGACGCTCAGCGGCTGGTTTTAAAACACGTCACCTGTTTCAACAGCCAATCAGCTTGTAGTGAAGTCCGCTGGTCAAGTCAAAATGACCGCAGACGGCGTGTTGGCTTGCTGCGGCAGGTGCTCCGTCCCCGCCCAGCCCCTCTGTTTCCATCCTCACGGTGTGCCGGTGTCGGACGGTGGGTCGCTGCTGCTGCTGGCTGTATGTGCTTATGCCCCGCCCACACACACACATTCTCACTGACTGATGAATTGGCGCTGGTTATTGATATTATTGTGGCGTATTGATTATGAATACAGTCCATCTGATGCTGGTTTGGTTTCATCACTGTAGCCAGTATCTCACTATCACTATCCTCATTCAGATTTTAAGAAGCTACAAATTATATTCAGCCACAAAATAAGTCTGAAAAGCTGCAAATCAGAACGGAAGCACAGAGAGTTGTTGACTAGAGATGATACACCGTCTCATGGTGAGGTCACTTCCTGTCAACGTTACAGAAGCACAGAGAGTTGTTGACTAGAGATGATACGCCGTCTCATGGTGAGGTCACTTCCTGTCAACGTTACAGAAGCACAGAGAGTTGTTGACTAGAGATGATACGCCGTCTCAAGGTGAGGTCACTTCCTGTCAGCGTTACAGAAGGACAGAGAGTTGTTGACTAGAGATGATACACCGTCTCATGGTGAGGTCACTTCCTGTCAACGTTACAGAAGGACAGAGAGTTGTTGACTAGAGATGGTACGCCATCTCATGGTGAGGTCACTTCCTGTCAACGTTACAGAAGCACAGAGAGTTGTTGACTGGAGTTGATACGCCGTCTCGTGGTGAGGTCACTTCCTGTCAACGTTACAGAAGCACAGAGAGTTGTTGACTAGAGATGATACGCCGTCTCATGGTGAGGTCACTTCCTGTCAACCGGCAGCTTTTTACTACGTTACAGAACGGAGTGTTGACAGTAGCTGCCTGTTTCGACTCGTCTCATTGTGAATCTTTGGTCTGAACCGGGCCATCATCAACCACCAACCAGCCAGAGGCTGTCGGCCACAGCAGCCAGTGTTAGCTTTCTGCCTGATTTCTTGGTAGCTGGTGGAAACTGTGGAAAATGTGGTTGGTGAGTTTCATAATGACTCCAGAACGAGTCTTTGTTTAGTTGTTATCAAGATCATCTAAAACTGTAGAGGAGCCACCAGTCACAGAGCTCCTGGACATGTTCTTTACTCTCATTGTACCACCACACCAAAGTCCATTCTCAAATTTAACATTTTAAAGTTTATTAAAATTTTCTATAAATGTTTATCTTTTGCTTTTTGAAATCCACAAGCCACTCTCCACATCAGCCTAAATTACATCCACTGTGCAGCACTTATTTAAAACCACTGCAACTCTTCTCTAAAACGGCTTCATCTCGTTGCAAATCTTTGGTCTGAACTGGGCTTAAAACACCATTTTTTACATGGAGTCTGGTACAGTGTTCACACCACTGAAAACACACCAGGAGCAAACTTCAAGGAGAATTATGAGGTCAAAACAGCGTCACTGATCTGTTCTAACTGAATATTCTCTGGTCGAGCTGAAAACACAAAACCAACAAAGTTATCTTCACCTCACCTTAAACTGACCTCAGCAGTGTAGACAACAGACAACAGATTGTCCCATTGTCCTACGACACCTGAACTCACCACAGGGAAACACTGGAACGGATACTGTCTGTCATTATTGGCGTAAAAAAAACATTCTTTTTCACAGATTTTTGGGGTTTTGTGTGTAGTCAGTAAGCCACAGCACGTTTCAGGTCGTTGCTCTGAATATCTTTCCTGACTTGGCGTCCGTCCCGCATCAGAACGCTTGTTTAGTTGTCGTCAGTATTCTCATGTTGACGTGCTGAATTTCCCCTGACTGACCTTTCACCTGCACCACCGTCAGGCCAGAGCAAACAAAAACATGGCGCATGAACATTCAGCTGAGAGACGGGTATCGATTTTGGTGACCTGTGACCTTTAGCATAGCCATCGCCATGGTAACCCTCCTGCAGGTAGTTTGTAGGGGTGATATCAACCTGAGGAGGCTCTGAGGTCTGACTGTGTGTCATGTGATCAGGTGGGTTTAGTGAACATGTATGTGTGTGTGTGTGTGTGTGTGTGTGTGTGTGTGTGTGTGTGTGTGTGTGTGTGTGTGTGTGTGGATTAGTGCAGTGCAGGGAGCTGGATTAGGAGCAGCGGGGGCAGATGGAGCCACAGAAAGCAGAGGACAGCTCAGGACGCAGCTCGCTGTGTGACATCGACAGGGGATTGTCACTTTGTTTTTGTGCGCATGTGCGTGTGTATGTATGTTTGTGTGTGTGTGTGTGTGTTTCTCGCAGTGTCATTGAGCATGCACGTGTTCTTGCAAGCGCTGCCTCATGCCCTGACCCCTCCCCTCTGTGATGTCTGAGTCACAGACGCACACACATTCACGCGCTCAGAGATGTTGATGCAAAGCTTCACGTAGCCCCGAGTACAGGACGCTGAAATAGAATGCGGTGTGTGTGTGTGTGTGTGTGTGTGTGTGTGTGTGTGTGTGTGTGTGTGTGTGTGTGTGTGTGTGTGTCAGCGCTGACTGCAGTGTGAAGCTGCTGATTATTTCAGGAGGCAGTTGGCTTACACCATTGTAATTCAATTAACATCTGAACAGAGGAACAGTAGCTGTGAGGTGCTGTCAGAGACTTTGTTTTATGTTGCAGTGAGACTGTTGTTATTTTGTTAAGTATCATATTAATCAGTAGTTTTTAGACCCGAATATTTCCAAGCTTCAGTCATTGCCGTGGTAACTGCCAGAGGTGTCACAAATTTGATGACTTTAGGCAGGATTTATACTTCTGCGTCAAATCGACAGCGTACCTACGCTGTAGCCTGACGTGCACCTCCCCAGAGATGTAACTCCACGTCACAGTGACGCAGACCTCCTGTCTGTCTCTGTGAGCTGAAACCATTTCCCTCAGTGGAAACTAAACTTTGATTGACTTTAATTTGACAGATAAGAAACAATAAACTGTGAAGACAATAAAGCCTCCACACACTGTGTGTGATTTATCCTGGCTGAAATATGAGCAGAGGAAATCTCTGCTAGCTGCTAGGCTAATTTATACAATGTAAAATGCCATAGGCTTGTGCTAATAACATTAGCATGTTGTATTTGTGGGGAAAATGTGTCCAGATAAAGACAAGTGTTTGTCTGTGAATGCTGCCAGTTATAGTGAAGCTGATTGGTGTTTGAAACTGTCTCTATGAAGCCATGTTTAATGTGTGTTTAATGTGTGTTTTGAATCAACTAAACTTTACAGCACTTCACAGAAACCCTGACCCTGACTAGTGTTTTGGAGGTGTAACTGCAGAGTGACACAGACACACCACCACACAAGTATAAATGCTCATAACGGCGTGGGCCAGGTGTGTAGAGCTGATGCACAAGTAAAAACCCACCTTAAAGGTTTTGGTATCTGTTAACGTGTGTTAAAGTGTCCAGACTATTAATCAGGCAGTTTAAATTAAACGTGATGAATATAAAAGCGATGACTGGTTTGACTGCAGCACACAGCGAGTTGCTCTGAGCGTTTCTGATGTTCCTGTCTCTCAGATCACACAGGAGCCGATTTCATCGCCGCTAAATACAGAAAAACACATTATTCTCCTGGGTGCTTTCACTGGAAATGAGTATTGGTGGTGGCAGCAGCTCAGTGCTGTGGTGCTTTCAAACTGCTTTAGGCAGGCAGACGTCCACATGAGGGACATCACAGCCATGGAAACACTGCATTATTCTTTTCAGCCTGTTTTTTATACATTCCTGGAGTGTAAAAGTCACCTGATGTCAAATGCAGATGATGAATGTCTGCAGGCGATGTATATTTCCTCAGAAAGTGCTGACTACAGGGGGAACAGCTCGGCTCTGTAGGTCAAATCAACAGCCAGGCTTTTTCCACTCCTTCTCAAAGAGCCATTCTTCCTCTCTTATTGAGGCCTTGTCCTCAGGTAACCCCTCTGTAGTTGTACACACAGTTTATTAGCTTAAGCAGCACAAGCAAACACAACAACAGCTGTGTATTAATTCACAAGCCTCTTGGCCGTTTGACCTGCGAGTGTGTGGCGCAGGAGCATAATGAAGCAGTGAGGGGTTTCATAGGAAGGCGTGAATAAATCTGCGTTAAATGTTTCCTGATGTTTACCATGGTGTGACTCAAGACAGAAGGTGTTTGTGTCGCAGTCGTTTCTGATTTTTTAAAGCAGATTTGTTGTGGAGATCGGGAACAGCTTCAGAATACCACAAGTGTTTACTTTAATGCAATAAGCTGTTTAACATAGCTGTGGATAAACACTTTGTTCTGAAATGGTGGTCTTTACATCGTGTTGTTTCTGTCCTCATCTGCTGCAGCAGCCCTTCAAAATAAAACCGCTATATGGTGAATGTCCACTTGAGGCTGGTCATTGGCTTGTGCTAATAACGTTAGCATGTTGTGTTTGTTGTTTTGTCGGTAAACCTTGGGGGTTACAATGGAGCCGAATTTTTATGCCTCTGTGCTGGCAATACAATAGCTGTGGCCAGAAGCATTATGTTTTCGGGTTGTCTGTCCTGGATGGACAGATGGACGTACATGTCCCATCCTTGTGAACACAAAATCTCAAGAACAGATCAAGGCAGTTGCTTCACATTTGGTACAAATGTCCACTTGGACTCAACAATGAACTGATAAGTTTTTGGTGGTCATGGGTCAAAGGTTATGGTCATTGTGACCTTATATGTCTTATTCTCGTGAGTTTGATATCTCAAGAACGTCTTGAGGGACTTTCTTCAAATTTGGCAAAAACTTTATTTGAACTTGAGAAAGAAGTGCTAGGATTTTGCTTGTCAGTGATAAAAGGTCAAGGTTGCTGTGACCTTGCATCCATCTCATTCTTGTGAACGCGATTTCTCAAGAACCGCTTGAGGGAATTTCTTCAAATTTGACACAAACGCCCACTTGGAAGTTTTGGAAGTTGGAAGTTCCTCACTTGCAAGTTTTTCGGAAATCAGCTCATCTAAAAACAACGACCTTTACCGTCTGTCACAGGCCACATTTTGGACTTTGTCGTGGCTCAAACACTTTGTTCTTTAGTGGAGTTTGGTCTGGTTTTGAACCGGAGCCTCTGCAGATTCACGGCCCTTTCAGCAACCGGATATGTTACAACTAGTCTGACTTCCTGGATGTAGACTGTGGCTGTAAACCTGCCATTAAGCGGCTGATTTCGGCTCCTCCGGCTATATGTGTGTTACTGGTGTAGACATAGATACGTTGATCAGGTGGGCTTACTGTGAGGTAGACTCGTAGGTTACCGAGGAGGAAGTGGGTATACTCTACTACACCAGTGGCTACGAGGTTTATTTTTACAGTCTATGATTTTAACACTAAATGTCTCATTTTGTCATCATCTGTCATCCGTCTGTTGTGGACGTCCTGTTAGGAATAAAGTCGCCACCAGCCCTCTGAAGGCATTTGTGGTTTTGGTCTGTGATACTGTTGTAGTGGTAGCGACGCACTCTGTGTCACAGCTGCAGAACGTCCTGAGCGTCCTCACAGCTGTGTCATCTCCACCACAGTTCCTGAGCACAGATCCAGTGACACGTTCTCCGTCCTCTTCACACTGAGGAACTTAACGGCGCTGACTTTCTCTTTCTGTTAATGGAGGAATGCTCGCCTGTAATCCCCCACCACCTGCTCGGTCTCACTGATGTACAGGGAGAGGTTATCTGGCTGGCACCGCTGCGACGGATCTCTTTACGTCTGCCCTACATGCCGACCCGCCGCCGCTGGAGATCAAGCCCACAACTGTTGGTGTAATGGTGAGCTCCCTGGTGGCGCTGTCGGCGTGCGTGGCCTCGCTCTCATTCATAACTTCCAGCAGAGGACACAGAGTACAAACGGAACAAAAAACTTAACTGTTGATTTAAACAGTACACAAGCTCTCATGTGATGGATAACTGTCACGCTAAAATGAAATTACATCTGGTATTAAATTTAATGAGGAGAGATCCGGCCTGCAGCCATGAAGCCAGAGTTTAGCTTGGCTGTAGTGTGTTAATGTGCGAGTCAGTGTCAGTGGGTCTGAGGACTACATGTCTGAAAATGAAGAAGATCTGGAGGTGTGGAGTCAGAAAGAATTAACCAAACCTCAGTAGGTGCTGCAGATCTCTGTCCAAACAGTCTGCAGTTCAGTTGTATTGTGGGTAATGTAAGCGTGTGTCTGGTTCCACTGCATTGATTTTGACACCTTTTTGTCTCTCGGACAACGATACAGAATGCTACATGCACACAACCAGCACCTGGTCACTGACCTTTCAACGACTTAAGAGTGAGACCGAGTTGCTTTAGCAGCAGTGCGATACGTCGCCAGGTGGCGTTATAAACTAGCGCCACCTGGCAGCGTATCATTCAGCTTTTTCGCGTCGGTCTCTGACCCCAAATCACTGACAAAGCGACAGTATTGAATGAGTTAGGGAATGAGAACGGGCTAAAGTGGTGAGTACGACTCGACTCTGTTGATGTGGAAATGTACATGATGCTAAATTCCCCCCATGAGCCGTTACAGTTCAGCTAAGTCCGAGCCCCTTTGATGTTTTCACCCAGCTTTCATGACCGACCTGCGTTTTTATTTTCAGCCTCTGGCTATTATTGGAACGCTTTGATTTGATCATTTACAGTATGCGAGGGTGCGTACGCCGCTGCCTGCTCCTCTTCATTCAACAGCACAGTTAACAGCAGTTCTGAATCCAGCTGTAACTGTGGCCTTCACTGTAAATGCTTCTGATTATGCACGGAGGAAAAAGAGATCATTGTGCGCTCTGAATCGACTGATGAGATATCGAGCATCCCCATGTCCTCGTAAGACTTCACTCAGCTGTACTGGGGAGGCTGCATCAGCCTGATGTTACATAATCGAGTTAGCATTAAAGCTTAAGTGAGTTTGGATGTAGAGATGCTGCGTTGTTCTGTTTTTTCTCCCGGGGACCAACTGAAAAGAGAAAAACAGGAGGAATAAAGACGAGAACGTGACAGAAGTGAGATAAAAATAATGACAGGTGACAGAGAGGGAGAGGGAGGAGAACAGAGAGGGATAAAGTTAGAACAAAGATAAAAACAGGAAAGCAAAGGCAGGAAGTGATAAAGAGGAGAGAGGTTGTAGACATGAAAAGGTGGATTGTGATGACAGCGAGCATGTCACCAGGGGACAAACTACACACACCACACACACAGACAGACAGACGGGGTGAGCAGGGGAGGCTGGACGAGGAGGGAGGGAGGGAGGGAGGGAGATAAACAGAGTAGCCGTTCCTCCCAGCAGCCAGTCTGAGGCAGAGAGCCACTGTTGCCTCAGATCGCTCAGCTGACAGCAGCAGCTCGAGGCTCCGCTCCGCTCTACTGTACCGCTCTGGGATGGACTTGAGCGCCCGGGTCACTGGGAGGTCGGTTCAGCGTGGTGGTGGCCGGGGATTTAAGGACTTCCTCTTAGAGGTTTATAGATCAACGAAAGCTGCTGTTCCTCAGACTTCATCAGGAGCAGGACTGCTGCAGCTCTGATCGTACGGAGTTTGTTTCTGAAGGAGGCTGGATGTTGAACTGACTCCACCTGCAGCAGGAACAGCTGCTGGGCTCGCTTCTCCTGACATTCCTGCAGATTTAACAACATGCATATTTTACAGCCGTACTGCATCAACAGGTCGGTGTGTGTGTGTGTGTGTGTGTGTGTGTGTGTGTGTGTGTGTGTGTGTGTGTGTATCTCTTGGATGTGGGTGTGTGCTGCATGTTTACAGCAGATAAAGCATGAAACGTGTGTGTGTGTGTGTGTGTGTGTGTGTGTGTGTGTGTGTGTGTGTGTGGAGTTAAGAAAGGCTGGCCTCTGTGTCGGTTGTACGCTGAGTTCATAACAGTCGACCTCAAATTAGATTTCCAAACGATTATAGCATTAAAGCACTTTAATCTAATAACATGTCTGGAATCAAGCTTGCTTCTTAAAGTTCTTCTTGCTTCAGTAATTAGTGTGGAAACTCCCTCAGAGTCGTACATGATGTTCATTTTGGTGAGATATGTGAACATGGAGGTGGTGTCAGAGGAGGAGGAGGAGGATCTGAAGTCTGACAATCAGCTGATGGAAATCTGTGTTTCTTCTTTTTTTATTTTGTGTGCTTGTTTTCAGCGTGTGGGAGGTGACATCAGATGTTAATGCATGTTAGTGATTCTGTAAACCGTTAATGTAACAATTAATTTATCAAAACTGAAAACAATAATGATAATAAATGTATTTATGTCGCACTTTTCCAAACAGATGTTAGAGTACACTGAAGCAAGAAAACAGTGAGCTATCTGTAAACAAAGTGATAAACAAACAAACAAACAAACAGAAATATGAACATGCATCCACACAATTAGGCACATACATAAATAAACCCATTCACACACATGCTCTGTGCACACATGCACAAACACACATATATACTGTACATATACAGACACTTCACATTGGGACCTTATTTACTGCCAAATAAATGTGTATTCAGATGTTTTTAGAAGTGGATACAGATGCAGATTGTATCTCAACAGGAAGTGAATTCCAGAGTTTTGGAGTCCTGACAGAAAACGCCTGCTTTCCTCTAGTTACAAGATGTGTCCTGGGAACAGCAAGAAGTAGCTGACTAGATGATGTCAGAGCATGTTGGGGCTCAAAGAGTGTTCAGAGATCCGTTATATACTCAGCAGCTCTCTGAAATCAGGCTGTTCTCCTGCACTGTTCATTTGTTTCCCTACAAAAAGTAATGCACTGAAATTCATGCATAAGCCACGTATGTTGGAAGGCTGTGATCACGTTACCAATACAAGAGTTAAGAAGGAAGCATAGTCCAGAGTGGTCTCATTAGGAGGCAGGTTGGGGTGGTGTCTTTGTGTCACAAAACACAGGACTTTCCCCAGCAGACTGATGTTTGGAACCGTGTGAACTTAGAAAACCAAAACACACTGGCGGCAGCGGCGGCTAGATCCACGTCGGTGCTCCTGGATGCGCTGCCCCGTGGCACTTTACACCTCTGTTTTCTTTCCAGCCTCTCCACCCTCAGAGTGAAATGCATTTTGCCTCCATTCACTCTCTGCTTGTACATACCAGCTCCTGTAGCAGCTCTTTTCTCTGCCCCTATGGCAGCTCGACTCCTCACCATGGATGCATCAAGAGAACTCTGTAGCTGTTGCTGAGAATGGATGCGGAGAGACTCGTTGTTGAGGTGGAGAAATATCCCGAGCTAAACGACCCACAGTCTCGTCATTATAAAGACAGTGACCAAAAAGATATTGCCTGGCAACTCATAGCTCTGGAGATCGGCTCTTCAGGTGAAACATCATGACCTTACGTGTGGTGCAAACTTAGTATTTCACCGGAATTTCCCCCACTAATGACAAACTGTGAGTTATTGTTGTTTGCATCATCATGTATATATTGATCTAAAGTAAAAACCATAATAGCTCAAACATTTATTCTTCTTGCACCAGAAAGCTCAGGCTTCTGTCTTCTCCATCAGCGTGTCATGGCCTTACCTTACCTTAACTTATGTGCCGTGCAAACGTAGTGTTTTGCTGTAATCACGCCAGTATTTCCCAGTAATGGCTGCTGGTGATTATTTGTATAAATCAATCTAAAATAAAAAAACATAATAGCTAGAACATTTACTCTTTTAACAGCAGGAAGCGAAGGCTCCTGTCTTACACGTTATCATGTCATGACCTTATGTTACCTGATCTCATGTGTGGTGCAAACGTTGTATCTTGCTGGAATTATACCAGTATGGCAGTGGGAGATTGTTGTTTGCATAATTGTGTATATATCGATCAAAAATGAAACCATATCAGCCAGACATTCATTTTTTCTGCAGCAAAAAGCGAAGGCTTTTGTCTTCTGTGTCATTACGTTGAACGAACTAAATGATGTCACTGCACTACGTTACATGCAAAACACGCATGGTTTGGGAAATGAATGATAAAACAAATTGCTTTTGTAATCTTCATGAAAACAAGTATATCTCAAAAACTAAATAATGTACAGAGTTCAAATAACTCATGGAGTGTTGAGAGGTATCATGTTTATGTTTCTACGTTTAGAAATCTTTTGGATCAAAATGTTTTGTGTTTTTATTTTGTAATTTTTTAATGACACAGTTTCAATATTTTTATCCATTATTATGGTTTATTGACTTCAATAACCTTTCAGCTCAGGTTGAACAGATTTTAAGGATATGACGCATTTGAAGATGCTCCAAGAAATGACATTGCAGTAAGCAAAAACACCAATGAAGGCACTGGTGGCACATTTCTGTTTAAAGGGTTCAAAGAGTTAAAAAACCTGCATACATTAACTACTTTTGGTTGAGGAAAGCTACCTGTCATCTCTGACTCATGGCTCGCAGCCAAATAAAGTATTTCACTTGGTGTTTCTGCACAAACGAACACTAAACCTCAAACGATTTTTTCACCAGCCAACCACCGTCCAGTACATTTCTGTAATTACCTGGTGTTGTGGAAACACTGTCAGCTCTGTCACCAGCTCCTTAAAATGACATTTATTGAAATAATAAAGGCAGAAATGATAAAGTGGGCGTCTGACTGCGATCAGAGAGCAGAGCAGACAGTTTCCCACCGTGTTACCACCGGACCATGTGCACAGCAATAAAATAAATAAGCCTGCTCGACCGTGAAGAGCAGCGAGAACAGAGAAAGAGACGTCAGAGGATTTTTCTTTTTTCTTTTTTTTTTTGGTTGGGTTGGAAGAAGAAAGTGGATTTGACAGCCATAGAGAGGAACAGAGGGAGGGAGGGGAAGAAGGGAGGAGAGCGCTGTTACCTAATACTGCTGATGGAAGTTTGGAGAGGAGAGGAGAGGAGAGGAGAGGAGAGGAGAGGAGAGGAGAGGAGAGGAGAGGAGAGGAGAGAGGGATGTTTCAAAGGAAAGTTGAAGGACTGGACAGAAATGAGGCAACGTGAGAGATTTTATGGAGGAGAGGGGTGAGATGGGAATGTGAGAGGGGAGTAAACAGCGTGACGTGGGGATAGACAGACAGAAGAGAGGGAGAGAGGATGGTAATCCAAATCTGCTGCCAGGAGCAAATACAGACTCCATCCTGTGAGAGCGGGAAGAGAGGAAGGATGGGGAATTATAGAAAGAGATAGGAAGTCAGGAAGAGATGAGTGAAGGAATTATCTATATCCTGGAGAGTGTGTGTGTGTGTGTGTGTGTGTGTGTGTGTGTGTGTGTGTGTGTGTGTGTGAGTGTGTGTGTGTGTGTGTGTGTGTGTGGGCTCCATATGTGCAGAGTATGTGTGAACATGGTGCTGTAGGTATGATTCATTCATTGAGTGTTCCACACAGACTGAAAGAACAGCATGTCCTCGACTCTAAACACTTCTTAAATTGGTTTTATGACTGAAAGTGAATAAATGTGTAGCAAAAGGATATTGCAAAGACGGGAGCAGAGGAAGAGGAAATAATGGAAAGAGAAACTTGACTCAGACGTCCCTCCGGTCGAGCTGTGCAGGGGCTACTTATCTTCAGCTGAGCGGACTTTAACTAGAGGCCATCAGCGAGTCCAGAAGCCATCTGACACAAGTTCATCCCGTCTTTGTTTTTGTTTGTTAGAGAAGAAAAGTTGAACTCTGGACCAAAATTGTCCCTGAGCGGTCACACACAGCAGGCAACTACTGAGCTTAAAAGGGTGAGGTCAGTGTTGTTCAACCTGGACCCTGTTGTCCCATGTTGTTGTGTCGAAGTGACTGATGGGAACAACAGTTTTTGAAATTGCGAGAGCAAAACAAGCTGAAATGTGAGGCCACTGAAATTGTGAAAAGGTTCCCTGCAGAGATAGACCTTTGTGTTTAACCAGGAACAGCCCTGTCACCATCACCACACCCACCAGGCTCCATTTTTCATGTATAGAGGCGGCACATGTTCACATCTAACTGGGTGAATGAAGGGTTAATGTCAACCAAAGCAGAGCTGGTGATTGCTGGAACAATGGAAAGACAAACAAAACTAGCTTTTGTGAGTTTTGTTTTGTTTGTTGCAACTCTGAATGGATGCATGTTCTCTCCATGTCAGCGTGGGTTTCCTCCAGGTGCTCCAGCTTCCTCCCACAGTCCAAAGACATGCAGGTTAATTGGTGACTCTAAATTGTCCGTAGGTGTGAACGTGAGTGTGAATGGTTGTCTGTAGTCAGGTTTCCATCCGAATGCCTCGAAATTTTTGAGCGAATTTAGTGAAAATGCGCAAAAAGAAAATGCGACTTTATGCCCGTAAAGGCATTTAATTTGCTATTTAATTTGTTATTACTTTGCGATTATTGAGAGGAGAGTGCGCCATGAGATGACGTCATCAGAGAGCGTCTCTCTGCCACAAAACAAACAACACACTCGGCTGACAGTCAACAACTGATCATGGACAGATTCCTGATCGACCTGTCGGCGTTTGGAAGAACTCTGGTCACCATTTTGTCAGCATTCACCGCGTAACGAGCCATCCTGAAGAAGAGACGACAAGGAAGAATTTTAATGTTAAGAGTACTGTCGGAAATAGCTGGAAGGAGACCACCGCGTACCACCAACGTATACGTGTGACGTGGTATCCGGTCCAGTCATCGTTTATCTGCAAAACCTGTTTCCATAGCAAAAAGTCGTACTTTCCTTTTATCGATACGCAGACAAATCCACTCCCTCCAAGCGTAAAAACTTTTTTGTGAATTTTCGGCCTTTTTTCGAATTTCTAGTGTTTCCATTAATGTTTATTTTCACTGTTTTTGAAAATTCGAATAAGAATAGGTGGATGGAAACCCTATTTGTCTCTGTGTGTCAGCCCTGTGATAGTCTGGCAACTCTGCCTCTCGCCCAATGACAGCAGGGATAGGCTCCACCCCCCACGCGACGCCCAACAGGATATGAGGTTACAGAAAATGAATGAATGACTTTAATGATTGATGATGTGTAAGTCATTTTTCAAGCAGAAAAGCTAAATGTTTCCGTCTTCCATCTTGTGAAGATTTGCTGCTTTTTGTTTCTTTTGCTTCATTGGAATTTTCACTGTTGGTCAGATAAAACTTAGTTTAAGTTTAAAACTTTACTTTTGGTTTAAAAACTCAGTTTTATTTCCTTTTTTGTAAATTATATCAAAACTCATGGATTAATGGATGATGAAAAAACAGCAGCAAACGTGTCAGCCCTTGACTATCATCAGTGCGTCACAGAGCAGAGACAGACACATGTGTGATGAATCAATCAGCTGCTGTCACTAATTAGATCAGACCGACTCTGAGGAGCCGAAGCATGACGACCAAATCACAATGACCTGTCATACGAGTACAACGCTATTCATAACGTTCTCAAACACCAATCTATAAAAGCAGAACAAATACAAATAAACAAAAAACCCAGCTATACACAGAATGACAGAAAAGAATATATGACACACTGAAGACAAACAGTTTCCCAGCAGCCCTGAGACTTTAATGGATGATGAAAAATAATGTTTTCTTTCTTCTCCCCCGACCCTCGTCTTTCTCCTGTCCCCCCTCCAGGTGGCCAGATGTGCCGAAGAGAAAGAGTAAGAACGGCCAGTGTTCGGGGAAGAGCGTGTCTGGTAAGGATTTATCACCTCCGCCGTCGCCTCTTTGTGTTTTCGTCACCTCCAAACAACCAAGTGAACAATCCAGGGTCTCTTTAAGACGCTCAGCCTTTTGATGTGCTGAAGACTCGGCTGGTGTTCAGTGTTGCTCCCCTGGGTGTCATTACTATGATAATCTTCCCCTCAGCATTTTATATTTATATGATTTTCCTTCAGAGGCTTTGTTGGACACAGATTAGCTCAGCGAGGCGACTGAAAGCTGAGCTGAAGAGATCTGTTTGTAGACGGACTGTTAAGGTTCAGGACCAAATACAGAGCGACCCAAATTTGGGACCAGACTGAATGTGATCACAGTTTCATTTAGCACCAGCTGTACCCATCAAACATGACCAACAAGTCCTGCATGTTTCATCACACATGAAATAAAACCCTCATTAAATGTGAAATCCCAAATATCTCCTGGAGCCATTAAGACAGAAAATGAGCAACAAGTCAGAGCACTAGAAACAAGAGTGAAATTATAAAGAAACTTACTGAAATGAAAAATAATGAATAAATGAAAAAAAATAAAGAAACTTGAGAAAGGAAGAAATTGTGCTCCTAAAAGAGGATGTATGACACAGAAAACATCTAATATGGGGAGTTAATTTCAAATGTATGAAAGGTTTAAAGTGAAATACAATACACCTCTGTAAGTATTTCTTTGAATTAACTAACTGTGTTTTAATGTGGCGTGGTAAATTTATGCCACAATTTTAAAAACAGTATCTTCAAGTATCAAATTAAAATCCAAAACTTTATATTTAGACTAAAGATTTTTTATTTAAATAAGATAGGATAAAATATGATACAGCAGCAAAGGGATGGTGCAAAGAGCATCAGTTACCTTGACTAACAATGAGTCAATATAATAATCAATAAAATCAATAAAAGAAAAAAATAAAATAAAAAATATTCTAAAAAAAAAAAAAAAAGAAAAATAGGCTAAAAATAAAAAAAAAGGCTGACAAATAGGTGAAATAAAATAAACTGATCAGCTAAAAAAAAAAATAAACTGGGCCAAAACATTTTTAAAAACAGCTTAAAAAAAAAGAAAAATAGACCCCAAAAAAAGGCCAAGAATTTAAAAATAGGCTAAAAAAAAAGGAAGAACAATAGGTTTAAAATAAAAAAACGTTGAAAAATATGTGAATTAAAATAAATTACAGGCTAATAAAATAAATAAATTAGACTAAAAAAAAAAGAAATAAAATAGGAGCTCTTTCAGACGGCCAGCTCTGCAGTATGGCTCTACTTTCCCTGTGGCTTCAGTAATATGAGCAGAGACACTCAGTAAACCCTTCACTGGAGTGCTCTTAGAGCTCTCAGCGGTCTCCAGAAGCTTCGGAGCGTTCGTATGTTTGTGAGACTGCGGGCGGCTGTGATTGGTTCACAGGGTCATGTGGGTGTCAAGGTGTGTGTAGAGGTGAAGGGGTGCTCAGGCTTTTCAATGATGGCTCTAAGTGTGTGAATGCATGTGTGTGTGCTCTTCAAAAACTCTGAGATGGGCCGTCTGTTCGAGGAGAGAGTCCCGTCTGAGCATGCCCAGATGACTGGTGGTCTTTGTGCGACAACATGACAGCTGTGAGGGGAGCGTCACGCTCAGACTGTCAGGTAAAAGGGACTGAAGGGCGAAAACTCCTACATCTCTTTGTTTCGGAGCACATTTACTTCTTGGGGAAAAAAGTTATCGTAGAGCCCTGAAATAATCACAATGAATTGTGGGAATGTGACTGTGACCCTCAGAGGCTTCCATGACGTCACCTCAGTGTCAGCAGCAAAGACTGTCAGTCTCATGTCCTGTCCTGTGTCACAGTCTCCCGGGGCCCTCAGCTCAGGAGCTTCTCTGAGGCCCCTGTGATAACACTCGGCCCCCTCCTCCCTCTCCTCCTCACCACTGTCCTTCTTCTCTTCATCACTCAACCCTTCCCCTGACCTCCTCGTCCTCACCGGCCGCCCGATGTCCCTCCCTGGCTTGCTCGCTCGCACTCATGGTTCACCCTTCTCTCATTCCACCCTGTCTTCCTCTACATCCTCCTCCTCCTCTCCTATAGCTCTTAGTGTCTCTGTTCCAGGGTATATCCCCAGCTACCTGGAGAAGGACGAGCCGTGCGTGGTGTGCGGGGACAAGGCGACCGGCTACCACTACCGCTGCATCACCTGCGAGGGTTGCAAGGTAAGGCACAAACTACTTAAAGATCTCTGGAATTCTCTATGTGCACGATTCAAGTATCCGTTTAATGAACTGAACGTCCATTTACTTCCTGTCAGCTCTACAGTGACGTTATGTTCGCCTCTGACCTTAAAGATCAAAGTGCTTTTTATGCCTCTGCACCGGCGATAGCCATGGCCCGAGGCAAAATGTTTTCGGGTTGATGGTCCCATTCTCGTTAATACAATATCTTAAAATGCCTTGAAGGAATTTCTTCAAATTTGGCACAAACTTTCCGTTTGAGTCCACTATCAACTGATTAGGTTTGGTTGTCAAAGGTCAAGGTCAAGGTCATCTTACATCTGTCTTATTCTCATGAGTATAATATCTCAAGAACACTATTCGAGAATTTCTTCAAATTTGGCGCAAACATCCACTTGGACTACACAATGACATGATTAGAATTTGATGGTCACAGGTCAAGGTCACTGTGACTTTGTGTCTGTCATATTCTCATGAATGCAACATCTCAAAAACACTTTGAGTGAGTTTTCCTCAAATTTGGCACAAACATCCATAAACATCCACAAATCAGACTCAACGGTGAACTGGTTAAAGTTCACTGTAACCTCATCCGTCTCATTCATGTGAACGCAATATCTCAAAAAGACCTTGAGGGAATTTTTTCAATTTGGCACAAACATCGAATTTAACTCAAGGGTGAATAGATTACATTTTGATGATCAAAGGTCAAGGTCACTGTGATCTTGTGTCTGTCTGATTCCCCCAAAAAGGTGATATCATGAGAACACCTTGAGGAAATTTCTTCAAATTTGGCAAAAACTTTCACTGATTGAAGAATGAACTAATTACATTTTGTTTGTTACAGGTCAAGGTCACTGTGACCTCATCTGTTGCATTCTTGTGAATAGGATATCTCAAGGGCACTTTGAGGGAGTTACTTCAATTGGACTCAATGCACTTGGACTCAGTGATGAACTGATTAGAATTTGGTGTTCAGAGGTTAAGGTCAAGGTGATCTTGCATCTTCCTTGTTGTAATTAATGCAGTATCTCAAGAACACTGTTAGGGAGTTTCCTTAACTTTGACACAAACGTCCATGTGGACTCAGTGATGAACTGATTAGAATTTGATGGTCACAGGATAAGATCACCGTGGCTTTGCATCTGTCGTATTCTCATGAATACAATATCTCAAGAACACCCTGAGGGAGTTTCTTCAAATTTGGCACAAAGGTCCACTTTGTTTTTCTCTAATGGCTCTCTGTTGAACAAAGAATCTAAAAGCAGCAGACATTGTTGATTAACTGACATAAAGTGGGACCACTTTAACAACAGCAAAACTACATCGAAACATCATCAACAGCTCCTGCAGTGTAACACAGGTCTCGTGTATCTAGTCGGAGGTTCAGTACTTCACAAACACGTTCGACCCCTCCTGATTCAGACTGAAAGTGAAACTGAAGTGTTTTCACTTGTTTGATGTTTTTGGATCTTTCATTCACCCAAAGATATTCAGTTTACTGTCACAAATAAAAACTGAGTAATCTATGATCAGATTAGTTGCCGATTAATTTAATAGTTGAGAACTGATCAGTTAATGGTTGCAGCTCTTGAACTGACTGTCAGCTTTGTTGTCTGTGTTGTTTATCATCATCGAGGAAATAAACAGATTTTCCTTATTTAAAAAATGAATGATTTCACTCAACATTAATGACTTGAGGGAGCTTCTTGATGGCGGGTGTGGGTTCCCGCTGAGCCGAGCTTTATCATCCAATGATTGGCGTCCCATAGAGCCGCCTGTCCACGGCCTCTAAAAATGCCTTCAGCTATTCTCGAGCCTTCCCGTTCTCACAGGGGAAATGAGGCACTGAAATCCTGCTGTGGAGCTGAAAAGGAGAAATTAACTTCAGGGGACGTCCAAACCCACCGCACACTTATTGTTATCATATAGATCTAGATTAAGTTTTTCCTTTCTTGCGATGCTGATACGTATCAGAATGATTTTACACAACAGCAGAGCCTGTTTCGCACCTGCCTCCTGATGCTTCTGAAATTCAGGTGTCTCTGTGAAACACTTCAGGAGTGTGAGTCTAATCAAACTGCTCCCCGACTGTCAGGTACAAAAGCGGTTACTAAGAGACGCTCAGTCACACTATCACTTCATTACTGAACCGCTCTTGGCAAGCAGCATCCTGCCATGCAATCATCAGCCCGCCACGTGATGCGGGCCGCTGAAAGCACTCGTTTATTCTAATCAGAACACAAGAACATTTAATTGGTGGATTTCATTTTGAGGTGATGGAGATGCATATTTCTCTCAATCACTGCCTCCTGTCTCTGTGGTTTATTTCACCACCTTTTCTTCTTCTTCTCTCTCTGTTTTCATTTTGCTTTCTTCAGGGTTTCTTCCGCAGAACGATCCAGAAGAACCTCCATCCAGCGTACTCCTGTAAATATGAAGGCTGCTGCATCATCGACAAGATCACGCGCAACCAGTGCCAGCTGTGCCGCTTCAAGAAGTGCATCTCAGTGGGCATGGCCATGGACCGTGAGTTATCACGTGTTATTATTACTACAAGTGTTTCTCCATAGATCATCAAGGTGCGACTGTCACTGTGCACCTGCTGAAACACAGAGAAGTATTTTCACCCATGTTCGGCTCTGTGGACGGCCTGTCGGTCAGTTCTTATGGTCGTTCACACCAAACACGATGCAAATTTCCATGACCCGTTACTCGCACGAGTTTGAATGCTAGAGTATTTTGTGTTGACTCGCTTCATACACACAAATATCTCGTCATATGTGCATGACATCGCTGAATGACCTTCCGCCAGTACCTTCTTGGCGTGATACGTCCCCGCAGGATCTCAATGCTGATTGACTATCGCGAATTGGTTGCTGAAGTTCAGATTTTTCAAATCTTGCAAATAAGTGTATGACAAGAAAATACACTCCTCATTTCATTGAAGCCACTTGATTCACGTATTTCCGGTCATTTGCATTGTGTCCATGGCGCCGCCCAGCAGGAATTCAATATCCAATAATCCATCATGTCTCATTCTTTCATTCATTTCTTGTTACCACTTATCCTCTTGGGGGTCACAGGGGGTGGAGCCAGTCCCAGCTGACATTGGGTGAGAGGCGGGGTTCACCCTGGACAGGTCACCAGACTATCACAGGGCTGACACATAGAGACAGACAACCATTCACACTCACATTCACACCTTCGGACAATATAGAGTCACCAATTAACCTGCATGTCTTTGGACTGTGGGAGGAAGCCGGAGCACCTGGAGGAAACCCACGCTGACATGGGGAGAACATGCAGACTCCACACAGAAGGGCTCCTCCACCTTGGTGCTCAAACCAGGAACCCTCTTGCTGTGAAGCGACAGTGCTAACCACTGCACCACCATGTCGCCTTTGTTCGCCACGTCTTGTCAACGAAAATGAAACATAGAATTCGTCTTACTTTTTATTATCAAGATCCATTCCTATCTTGTCATCGTCTTGTTGTCGTCATGGAAAGAAGGTAGACAAAAATGTTGTCAGTGAGATTAACGCTGAGCCAAAAGCATGAACTTGTCGTCTTCTGTAAACACTCTCGGCCCCCTGCAACTAACTTAAGATGAAAAATATAACCTGTAAAAATCTGTAGAACTAAAGTTTGGCATCAAGGTGCTCATAATAAACAGTGTGCATCACGTTTATCTGTATTATGTGTGATGTGAACACACACACATTCTGACACTGCCCTTCCTCATTAAGCACAGGAATAACACCCACACATATAATCTGATTTCATGTTGGGGATGATATTAATTTATCCGTACATCTGTTCCTGTGGATAAAGGAAATGATCCCGTTCCTCGTGACATTTTGATGAAACACAAATTAAGAACATCTGGACTTCACTTTCAAACACACACTGCGCTCAGATCATGTTAGTGGAGTTTGATTCACTGCAGCAGGCCTTTACATTACAGTGCTGCGGTTTGTTTCAGTGAATGACAAATATAATAAACACACACACACACACACACTATCTATCTCATTTGCATCCTGGCCAGCCTGTAAAAACTTCAGTGTTCAGAAGAGTTGGGTTTTATCTTGTTGCAGCAGCTCCACCAACACAACTAATAGCTCCTTAAATATCATTTCAGTATTCAGTGTTACATCTGACATTTCATTCTGACTTCCTGTCTGTGTCTTTAACTGGATGTTTTAAAAGTCATCCTGCTTCAGTTCTGAGAACGTTGAATATCAAGTAGAGATGAATCTGTTTCTTTTATACTTTTTATTTATGAACATTTTTTGACATTGTAAGCACATTAAGCACAGAAACAAAAGAAAAAATAAAGAGCAGCACACAGTAGGAGTTTATATCATCTTGTTAACGATAACACTAGTATCATTTTTAATTTGATATGGAAAATTCACATCACACGTGCCGATATTATCGTGCATCCCTAGAACGGCTAAACAGAAGGACAAGACCAGAAAGTATGGGAATGGTCCACCATGATTTCTCCATGTTTTCTCCGGCGGCAGAGCAGGGTACCAGCTCGTTTAGACTCCTGTTTGGGTGTGATGAAAAAGCAAATCAAGTCTCTCCAGGTCGGAGTTAGTAGAGGTCGACTGCGTTATCTGGGCATTCAGCCACGTGTCCTCAGTTATTTCAATGTCCGCATAATTTCACATAACCTTTACTGCTTCCTGAGTTAGAAGCATCAATAAATACCTTTTACGTGTTCCTCTGTCGTCCCATCAGGACCAAACTGACTGTGCAGTAAATGTGAAGTTTTTTATTGATGTTAATGAGCACAAAGCGGAGCGATAACACTCAAGCACTCAGAGAGCAGAGTCCTCGCTGGATGAGTCATCCAGACGCAGCCTCGCCGTGTCACTCAGCCTCACCGCATTAATGTTCTCTCTCCTGTCAGTGGTGTTGGACGATTCGAAGCGCGTGGCCAAGCGGCGTCTGATCGAGGAGAATCGGCAGAAGAGGAAGAGGGAGGAGATGGTGCGGACGCTGCAGACGAGGCCGGAGCCAAACACGGCAGAGTGGGAGCTGATCAGGATGGCGACCGAGGCCCACCGGCACACCAACGCCCAGGGCTCCAGCTGGAAACAGAAACGCAAGTTCCTGGTAAGTTTGAGCGCTGTCTGAATGTACAGTTGGGTTATCTAGTGTAGAGCGTCAGACTGAATTTACCAACGCATCATGTCAGGTCACTCACTCTCCGGGATGACACTTTAAGTTTCCGATGTAGCCTCCTGCCCTGTGGCGACGAGTCCTGTTTTGCCTCCAGCCAATGAAATGACATAATTGTGACATCGGCCCTAAAACGGTTTGTAACTGCACTTTTTACTGTGAAAAATCATCATTAGCAGTTTCTAAACACGAGCGGTCAGCAGGAATATGATCCGAAATCAACATCAGCAACCAAGGTACGTGTTTCCCTGATGTTAGCATGTCGCTACATGTAGCAGTGTCTGTGATGTAAAGTGTGCCTGGAGCAGACGACCATATAAAGAAATTTGTCACCAGCTGATTAGCTTATTCAGAACAGTCTGAAGCCTCCTGAGGTTTCTACTCACAGAGATTTACGTACGTTTACCTCGTTATTTGAAACTTTGGCCACATTTGATATGAACATCTGACACTGTAAAATATATATGTCATAGAATAAAGGAAAGCATCATAGGTCCTAAATACCTTACAACCTTTTGCCGAACCTTTCCACAGTTTGCGTCAAAAATCACAAACCTTTCAGCAGTCATAATATATGTATATATTTTTACATTTGTGCATTTTCAGAGCATATCTTACACCTGTTTGTCTGTCAAGAATAAATCTCCGTAAAGCCTCTTAGAAATCACAGAAAAAAGATGCTCCTGCAGAACGTACCTGAACGTACCTGAGAAATATCAGTTTTAAGTTTCAGTCAGTATTAAAGTAATTCGGCGACATCTGTCTGTACGTCCAGGGTTCACTGCAAACAGGAGCTGCTACTGGCTGATTCAGCGTACGTTTAATGGTGCCAAATACCAAAATGTAAGCGAAGAAAACGGGGCTCAAGTTGTAGCCAACACAGTAAAGGAATATCTTTAATGGGAGTGTAAAAGATTGAGGCTGATTTTTAAAATGTCATCTGCAGCATTGTAATATAAACATGATGATATCTGTGTTCCTACTCTTACACAGTAAAAACTGGGTTGTAAAAATAAACATCAGGTTCAACTCCTGATCCATTAAAGACTAAATGATGTCATATTTTTATTAATGGGATCTAAACGAGCTGCTCTGTAGAACTACAGCGTGTAAACCTTCATCACACTTGTTGAATCTGTCGTTCCTATTTTTATTAATTACTCTCAGTATGCACACAGTAGTTAATTCCTTTTTTTATGTGACTCATTAATCCAAAATGTTTGGCCCTCAGTGTGTTTCCACTTCAGAAATCAAAAACCCAACACATGAAAGGAAGCCACGTCTTTTCGTTTTCAAAGGAAACTGTTTCTTACAGCCTCCTTTTCATCACAAACTCTCTCCCGTGTGCGTCGGCGCCACGTGCACATGCATGCGGCTCCACCACAGATGGCTACCTTGAGACAAAGGTCAGGTGACAGTTACCAGGCAACCGTTCCATGAAGGCAAAGACGAGTTTACAGTCAAATGCGGTTTTTGAAGGTCTGCTCAATACTTGCTCGGGGGGGGGGCAGTCAGTCCAAGGTGAAGACGCCAAAGAGAAAAGAACAGATTCTGTTTTGGGGAGCAAAGAACACAGCAGGCATCCTCACTGCGTGTAATATCTTCAAAGGTATTACCTTCAGTAGACGACGATCGGCTCACCTGCAGTCTGTAATAGCAGGCAGGAGTCCCACCAGGGAAGCTCAGCGATACGTTGCTGTGGACGGAGGTTGATCTCAAAACATATTTTATGCACCAACCTAAAAAAATAAATATCAGTCTAAGTGGATGCCATTTGAGGATTATTTTCTTTGGCAATACATTTTCTCAAACACACTACTTCAGTGCTGCGTACTGTATCACTCCACTGCGCAGCTGTTTGGGTCAGAAAGTGCTGTTGTGAGATCAGATGTAAAAGAAACTTGAATTCTGTAAATACCATTATTTCAAACATGGTGTGTTCTTGTGTTTTGCCGGACTGTTGAAACAAAGAAAAGCTCCCATCGCCACACACATGCAGAGCTACACAAAGTAGCGAGCCAGTACGCAGGAGTGTTTACAGTCCTGGTCCAGTCACAGAACTATTTGTGTCGGCAGAGCCAAATAAATCAATAAACAAACAAATCATAATCTGTTGCCGCTTTTTACTGTTGATAAATGGCAGCAATATCAGACTGAATATCATCACGGCTGTGATTCGGTCGCAGGATAATCACAGCCGTGCTGATATTCAGTACATCAGCACTTCCTCTCGTGTCATATTGTTTAAGTAATTTTTTCCATAAGCTGTTGGGAAACATGTTTCTATAATACCAAGAATCCAAAGTGCCATCGTAAACTGAGTTAAAATAGGATTTCAGACTGAAGAGTGCAGCTTTAATAAAAACATGATGACATGCTGGATTGTTGATCCATCAAACCATTACTGCTGACACTGAAGACCTCACATCAGTCATCAAGAAGTTAGGGTCTGCGTCTACGGAGCATTTATCTTCTGCAAAAAAATAAACAGTGGCAGGGTGCTGAGGAGCGCTTCATCCTGGTGCTTTATAAAAAAATGCTCCCAGCGCTTTTTTTTTTTTTTTTAATGACTTGCTCTGCACAGTTATGTTTCTGTGACAGCATCTCAACAGTGACGTTAGCTAGTTAGCTAATGCAGCGCTACATTAGCAGAGTGTTGACGACACAGTCAACATCAAGCTTACAAAGCTCACGGTGATAAAAGCACAACACTCAGCAGCGTCCGCCGGCCGATCTGCTCCCAAAGAAACAGCCTTTCTATCTTTGCTGTGACAGTAGACAGAAGAAGCTGCAGTGACATCACAGTCGCCTCACTGAAGAGTTAAGAGATTTTAAACGCACAAAAAGGCGGAGCGTTCTGGAAAAAGATGTTGGACTTTTTCTTATGCCGCCACATACGATTTTCTCTTCATGAGGAAAAACTGAAAAAAGCTGAAGCTGAGAAAAACAAACTCTGTGGACACAGGCCCTCACTGTGTGATTCCACCATCCCAATCCATTTTCAACTACTTATCCGAAGCCGAGTCGCAGGGGCAGCAGGCTGAGCAAAGTATTCCAGACGTCCCTCTCCCCAGCGATGCTTTCCAGCTCCTCCTGGAGGACCACGAGGTGTTCCCAGACCAGATGAGAGATGTAATCCCTCCAGCATGTTCTGGGTCTGCCCCGGGGCCTCTTACCAGTTGGATACGCCAGGAAAACCTCTAACGAGAGGTTAGCTCGCTTGATCTTGATTTTCAGTCTGAATACAGATGGTGAAAGCGAGGCCTCACGATCCTTGTGAGGTGTCAGAATAATTACCACAGGGATAACTGCCTTGTGGCGGCCAAGCGTTCATAGTGACGCCGCTTTTGATCCTTCAGCGTCAGCTCTTCCTGTCATTATAAAGCAGAATACTCACCAGGTGTTGGAGTGTCGTCAGACGTCGTCACGGTGTAGAGGTCATTCTCCCATCTGTAGTATTTAAAGCTCTCACTGACGACAGACAGAACAGAGTCGTAAAGTCCCGTCTTTAATCTTAAAAACACTGCGCCACTGTTAAATGTCAGCACATGATTTTATAGATGCCACAGGTTGTTTTTATATTTCCCCAGTTTCTCGCCGATTATCATAACATCCTGCCGATGACCCCCAAGTTTCCCTCCAGCGATTAACAACGTCTCTCCGTTGCCTGAAGCTGTTTCCTGTCTGTCAAAGCTCTTAGATTCAAAACAGGATATTGTTCCATACTTGCATTTACATTAATATTCATACAGCATGTTACCAGCGCTGCAGCCTCCTGGACTGACTCTGTGTGTTCACATTGTGCTGCAACATGGTTCATCTAATTATCTTTACATTTCCCTGTTAGACACAGGCAGGAATACGACCGCTAATTAACTCCTCGTACTGTCTTTTACAGAGCAGAGGTATTTAAATTGGTTCCATGTGAGTCTCCAGGAGTCTGTAAACCTCTCAGGGTTTCCTCCCGTTCCTCTGTGTGTCGGGTCACCATTTAAAAAGTGTGAACTGTGAAGAGAATCTAAACTCACAGGCTGTCAGAGCTTTCAGCCGCAGCTCATGGTCTTCATTTGTTAAAATGTAGTGTTGATTTCTGCTAACATTTTAACGATGAAAGATTCTGTTAACCCTGTGCTGTCTTGTTTCCAGTCGGATGATATCGGCCAGGGCCCGATGGTGTCTACATCTGACGGAGATAAGGTCGACCTGGAAGCCTTCAGCGAGTTCACCAAGATCATGACCCCCGCCATCACGCGCGTCGTCGACTTTGCCAAGAAGTTGCCCATGTTCTCAGAGGTAAGTTCAGTGTGTTTAAATCTGTTCCTGTGTGAATAATTCTGTTCACAGTGCAGCCGGTTGTCTTTGCAAACGCATGGTTAAAAAGCGAGTATATCTGCAGCCTCAGGAGGAACAGCTTCTCCTCGTTCACTCCAGACTCGTCTCATGAAGGCTGTTAACCAACTAACGAGCTTGTTAACCTGAAAGAATCCGTTGACGGGGCACTTCCTCCCTCTGCAGCGTTTGTCAGGCTCCTCGTCAGCTCTTATTACAGCGAATAATAATGAAGCCTTCCTCATCCTCCCACCTCTCTCTCTCTGGATGATGTGATGACTCACCGCTCACTGATATGCTCTCCACAGAGACGACGTGTGTGTGCGAGCGTGCGTGTGTGTTCTCCCCTGCGGTTCCACCTTACTGAGTGCAGCCATCATGTATATTGTAGGGGCTTCCCGGTTATGTAACGTGCAGCAGGGGGTTTGTTATGAATAGAAAATGTTAACGTGTCTCTGTGAGGAAGCAAAATCATTAATGTTGGAGCGATCGCACTGTCCCACATCTTACTGTACATTAAACTAGATTCTTCTTCACTTCTGCTGACAGCTGATTAACGGAGCATTTGCATATTTCACCAGGTAAAAGCTGATGAGTTTTTTAAGTTGATTGAAATTTTTCTGATGTCACTTCCTGTGATTCCGTTGTCTCCTGACGTGTTGTTGTCCAGCTACCGTGTGAAGACCAGATCATCTTGCTGAAAGGCTGCTGCATGGAGATCATGTCGCTGCGCGCCGCCGTACGCTACGATCCGGACAGCGAGACGCTGACGCTCAACGGCGAGATGGCCGTGAAGCGCGAGCAGCTGAAGAACGGCGGGTTGGGCGTGGTGTCGGACGCCATCTTCGATTTGGGCAAGAGCCTGGCTCAGTTCAACCTGGATGACTCGGAGGTGGCGCTGATGCAGGTCGTGCTGCTCATGAGCTCAGGTGAGGGATACGTGATGATGTCATGATGCGTGTGTCGACTTCTCATGTTAAACTAACACTTTCCTGTTTTTTCTGATGTCGTCAGCAACATTTGGAGCAACTCAAGTTTTAGTTTTAGTATTTTTTGTCGAGGCTCTTTACAGTCCCTCAAGCTCAGAATAAAACATCCTGGCAGATACAGGATAAAATATTAATAACCAGCACAGTGAAGGCTTCACTGCTGCTCAGCTCAGATCATTTAACTGGTTCACTTTTTACTTTCACACATAAACAACAGTGTTTCCTGCTGGATCAGAGTCTCTGTGTGGCGGCAGCTGTCCACAGAGGGAGCGTTCGTATCCATCCCTAAACTCTTAGGGTTTTGCAGGTCTCTGAGAGCGGCGCAGGTGGAAAGCTTCATGAGGTCTTTTTTCCACAACTGCACTGTGTGGAGTTTTGAGTTGCAACACGGATAATTGATCAGTTGATCCAATCAGAGCTGATCAGGTCGATGGATGAGAGGAGCAGACAGAAAACTTTTAGACCCAGTGCAATGAAGGGTGAAGTTTCACGTTCACTGCGCCTGACGTTCTGCTGCTCCGTCTGTGCCCAAATTATACCCTGCACTCACAGAGTGTGGTTCAGTGAATAATCAAACAGTAAATATATTCCACCAGCGGTCCAGCTCCAAAAATGAAAAATTAATACATGTGGGAAACCCTGAGCAACAAACAAACATATCTCTTCTTTGCACAAACCTTCTCTAAGATCAAGGAGTTTTTTGCCTGTCAACACTTTCACACATCAGGATAGTTTTTCACTGTTTATGTTGGGAAGCACTCAGCCTGTGACAGCAGCTGTACGGCAGCTCAGGAGACGGACCATTGGTCAGCAGCTTTAGCAGCTCAAATTCGATCAGTGCAAACCCCCCAGCACCAGGTGTCACAGCGGGCTGGTGGCCATCAGCAGCGCTGGGTCTAACCTGTGTCACATCCATCCTTATCTGCCTCCAGGATGTGAAATTCTGGATGTCAAAAAACTTTCTTCAATTAAATTATAATAAAACAGAGGTTATTGTTTTTGGTCCACCCGACACCACAGAGAGCATCCTAAAGTCTGACCACTCACACCATACGTTCATACCCATGTCAGGACTCTTGGTGACATTTTTGACTCTGCTCTCAAATTCGACAAACAAATCAACTCTGTGGTGAAAGGCCAACTAAAAATTGTTTTAATTTCTACAGCTCTTTGACCAACTGTGGTTGTTTTTATATGTGGTATATAACTGTATTTGATTTGATATTTATCTCTTTCGGAAAGTTACTCTCCGCTTCAAGATTAGGTTGAGATGTAAACAAACCTGACTCCTCTCTTCCTTCTCGCCGCAGACCGCTCGGGGCTGACCAGTGTGGAGAAGATCGAGCAGTGCCAAGAGGCCTACCTGCTGGCGTTTGAGCACTACATCAACTACCGCAAGCACAACATTCCCCACTTCTGGCCCAAGCTGCTGATGAAGGTGACGGACCTGCGCATGATCGGAGCTTGCCACGCCAGCCGCTTCCTCCATATGAAGGTGGAGTGTCCCAACGAACTCTTCCCCCCGCTCTTCCTGGAGGTCTTTGCGGACCAGGACGTGTGACTTTACGGACGCTGAAACCAAGGCACCCCCTCAGAGAACCCTGGACTCGGATACAATTAATAAATTTGGGGAGGCTTTGGGGGAAGAGGAAGTGAGGGGGAAGAACAAGAGAAGAAAAACTGGATTTTTTTTTTCTTCAGTGGGAACGTGCCCTGTAAACTTTGTTTTTGTCCCGTTTTTTCTCAAGACCCACCACCTGCCACCAGCAAACACACACCGACTTCACCAGAGAGAAACACACTGTCAGTCTGAGAGGTACACACACAGAGCTATATAAACAGTCACAGGTATACACACAGTTTCAGACTCCAGACACACTGCCATGAGCGTACAGTGCAAACATATGCAAACACAAACCTCACCTGTTAACTCCTGTTGCACCTGTATGGACAAACAGCTGTACTCAACACTACTGCAAACTCCCTCCAGCACCCACCTCAACAAAGTGTCGTTTTGTTTTTATCTCTGGGACCTGACCACTAGATCCTCAGACGACCCTCCGCCCCCGCCATCTCCCACACATGGCGTCCTCCGTTTGCCCGTGCAGCCCAGCCCTCAGCCCACCAAGGCCCCGTGAGTGTTTGTCAACCTACCTCCCCCACGTACTGACCTCTCCGTCTCTCTCACGTCCACACAGAGGCACAAAACACACCCCGACGCTCTTACCTCATGTCGTGAAATGTATTTCCACGTTTACCGGTAGTCTGTTGAGAAAGCCATGCAGTCTTTGGTCTTTAGTGTTTGGAGAAGTAACAGTGGGAACACTTTGTATGAAGCTCTTATCTACAGTGAGTCATTTACAACACCTGCGTGATGCATTGGAACGGATCAGAACAGCTGCTGAGTGCTTTATTATAACTGCACTCAAAAGACAGGTGGAATTATCAGTGTTGGAAAATGTAGTGGGCTCAGCTACCAGTTACTCTACATCAAAATAAACTTTCACTACAGAGAAATGTAGCAGCTAAGCTACCAGAAAATGGCTAAATTCGCCTGCTACTTGCAAAGTTACTTTATTTTCTCACTCGGCATTTTTTCAGTGATCAGGAGAACTGTCAGCCAAACACATTAGCTCTTCTCTCGGCCCTCGTTGTGTCTGTTTCTCCAGTGTCCACTGCAAATCCACTAAATATATATAACATACATAGTCTATGGGCGAGACACGTGAGAGACGCTTCAAGAACTGCACCGTAGCCAATCAGAGGCAGAGTAGCCAATAGTGAATAGACTGAAGGAAACTAGAAACAGGGGGAAACATGTAGCCTGGCTCTGTGTCGGGCTGGACCTGAATATTCGATTACTTGGATATTCATTCTTTGGGTAGGTGTTTGCTTTTCAATTTTGGGATTCGGATGTTTGTTTTTTGATTTTTCAAATCTGAAATTTGTTGGAGCTAGTATTGTGTTTTCTGTTTCACAGAAGTTCCTCAAGCGTTGTTTCAGATTCTGACCCTATTATCATGAGCATAATTCAGTGTTTCCCACACAATTGATTCGGCTCAATTCAATTTTATTTATAAAGCCAAATATCAAAAATTACAGTTTGCCTCAGAGGGCTTTACAGCATGCGACATCTCTCTGTCCTTGGACCCTCACAGCAGCTGAGGAAAAACCCTTTTAATTGGGGGGGGGGGGGGGTAGAAAAAAGTTTGAACGCCAGAATGTTTTGCGTTGACTCGCTTCATACACACGTGAAAATGTTGAATCGATGCATGATCTTTTGCCAGTACGTCCTCGGCGTCAGACGTCCCTAGAGGATCTCACTGCTGATTGGCTATCACAGCGTGAATTTGACACTGAAATTCAGATTTTTCAACTCTCGTAAACAAGCATTTGGCGCAAAATTGAGCTACTTGCTTAATTCACATGTTTTGCGTCATTCATAGAGTTAAATGTAGACCACAAATCGTGGGTTTACGGATTTGTTGTTTCCCCCTGTTGCCAGTCTTTGTGCTAAGTTAAGCACGTCCTCAGAAGATGAATGTTAATCTCTTTTCATCAGGTCGAAATTTCACTTTCTGCAACACTATTTTGAATGTCTTCGATGCTAACATGCTAACAAAGCAAACATCACTAGCTGCCAATCAATGTTTACTTATTAACAGCAAAATTAATATCAACACATCACGCTTTTTCATGCAAAAAGGGTCGAGACTAGAGCTCAAATTACTCTGATACCCAATGAGCATTTTCAAAATGAAGTGAAATATAGCTACAGGCTACATACGAAGTGTTTCCACTGCTTTTATTTTACAGTGTAACAAATACAAACTTACTTCATTAAAACTCACAATACATGACTTGAAATACTGCATCCTGTTACTCACGAACACTGACAAATAATCTATAGTATATATATACAGATATATATAAATATCGCTAGGATACCTCTCCGACACATACCTCCTGTCTTCATTACCTCACACACATTACACCCAGTTGTTTTTTGACATATTACCTCAGTTAATTTGTTGCTCATCTCTCCCTCCTCTGAAATAACCACTGGGCTGCACCTCACTTCCTGTCTCTCTGTGTGTGTATGTGACTGCGTCCTCTCATTGGAGCCCCGTTAATCACACCGTAGCCCCGCCTCCTCACCACCCTACCAGGTTCAGAGCGATGGTGGCGGCAGCAGTGGCGGGAGAGGGTGCCGTCACTTACCTCTGCAGGCCTCCCCCCGTCACCTGTACCTGTTTCAAGTCCCGCCTGTAACCGACAGATTCTACCTCACCTCTCATCTCAGTGCAGCTGCCCGTCTGTCTGCAACACACCGACATGCACACATATATAAATACAGATATTTATATATATGTACACACACGAGTTGCCAACATGGACCCGTTGACTCTGCCGACAGCAGGTCTTTAAAACGGGATCAACATCTGACAGCTGACACGGCAGACTTCCTCCCATTTTTCATCCTGATCACACACCACGAGGGACCAACAGTCACTTTGGATTCTGTTTTTATTCAGGAACCTGAAATGACAACGAGGGCAGGGGTGAATTTGTGACGTCACAGTGTGCCGATTAAAGGAAACTGTCAGGGGACAACGACAGCTGGAAGCTGGGACTCCAGTGGAAGCCATTTTGGCCCGATTGGGTCAGGCCAACGGACTACTGTGGGTGGTGACTGGGAGATGAACAAACAGCAAGTGAGTCAGCAGCAGTATTCGCCTGTGGATATGGTCTCATCCCGGCCGAGGGGAGGGAAACGGCGAGCGAGCGACTGTGGCGTGTAGCGTTGTGACTCAGGCCAAGCCAACAGCAGACTGCCACACACAAAAAAAACGGACCCTTGTTCTCGCGCATTCAGTCCATCTCCAGATCCTTCCCTCGCCGCCGCAACAGAAATGGACGCTGAGACTTTCTGAGCGACTGTCCTATCCCAGAAACTTACAATATGAATTATACACTGCTGAAATAAGCTCCACCAACCATATCCCAAAATGCCATCCACTACAAATAACTATCAGGTTTTTTTCTGTTGCACTAAAACCACAATGTCTGTATCCCTTAGTAGCCCTGAACCCCTTCTTTAACCCCGCCCCCCACATCTTTCCTGTTCCCGCCTGTCTTAACAATACTCTCTAAACACACACACAAGAACACACACTCTCTGTTATCTCATCTCTGTTGAAACCAACGAGGACTGTGACATGGCCTTCAGGCGCCGCCGCTCTCAGTGTTACCGCTCTACGTTGCAGGGTATTAAAATAGAACCATAAGCGCTGATTATACAGGGATATATACACACACACACTCGCAGCAGCAGCATACACACACATACACACACAGCAATAGGATGATCAAGCAGTACAGTTTCACGCCCGCCACCTCCAGGCCTGCTGTGTTTCGTACCGTACTTTGCTCACTATCACTGTGAATGAAAGCCATGCTGCAACCGGGTCATGGCTCAGACAGGGAACCGCTGGCTTAGTAATTCTGACATGTTAATGTGCCTCCCAGAGGTCGGTAATACAAATATACATTATACAGTATACAGAAGCATATATTTATAGACATAGATATATATATAAATGTTGCAGTTATTGTTTGTGGCATTAGAGCTATCAGCGGCTGAGTTTACGCTGCCAGCTCAAATCAGATCCTCCATCCGTCTGACCAGTCATGTAGCAGAAGGTGTCAGTTTACCCAGCCGGATTAATATCTGTACAATAATATTTATGCATTGTTTGCAGTTGACGTCATATTGCATTATGATGCTTGTTTGCCTTGTGGAGACCACCAACTAACCTTCAAAGTTTGCCCACCTTTTGCATACCTCTGAGTCACTTCATATAGCACAAGAAGTACCTTAAGCAGAAATACATCGCTCGTTTTTCCCTGTTCTGGGAGAACAAACATGAGATCAGGTCCACAGAGCTCCATGAACTGAGATCTAAGATTTGAGCTGGCAGCACAGCTGCTCCGTCTGTCTCTCTCTTTCTCTCTCTTTCTATCTTTCAGCCAAATGATCACTGGAGAACTCCCCACCCCCCGCCCCCGTCCTCGTAAGACAACCACACCAGCACCACAGAGCACACTGCCTTCAGCCATGATCAGTTGCACCAGCATAGCAGAGAGACAGACCAGTAGTCAGTCACCATCCTCCTCACCAAAAAGCCATTTTTACCTGGACATCACTGCTAGCTATGATACTGCTATGTTCAGACGGCAGGCAAATCCAATCAGTGCTTTAAATCTGATCTCTTCATGGTGTTTTAACTGACTCGACTGAATTTGGGACAGCGTATTAATTTGCAACCAGGCAACGCGTTTTCCGCATGACCGTCAACTCGAGATGCTTCTACAAACTAATGACACGGAGTGCTATTTCTAACTTTCACAGCTTCATTACCTCCGTGCAGTGCATTCATGAGAGAGGGCATCAAAGTTTCTTCTACTCCTACGAGGAATATCTAAATCCGACATTTAAAAAAAAAGGATTTGCTCTGTGTGTTTGAACACGGCCTCAGTGGTGGTACATGAGGCAATTTTGCAGGCAAAGCTGGATGGAAATGCCTCCCAATTATACCAGCCCCAGGAAGTGAGCCCAGCATCGAAGCCACTTTTAGTAGTGGCCAAACAGTGGTACTGCAACTCCCCGGCTCCGTCACATGATGCCGTTGGGCCCCAACAGACTTTTTCCTACTGACTTACATTGTGAAAGAGACATCTGTAAATCCATGGATACATTTTTTTTGAGCTAAAAGACTCGTTCCGCTGTCAGGATTTAATCCATTTGGTCCGGTAACATTTGGGAAGTTCAGAAAAGCAGCAAGGTTAAATCATTTTTGGTCAGTGGTTAGCAGTGGTTAGAATTGTCGCCTCACAGCAAGAGGGTCCCTGGTTTGAACCCCAGGGTTGGGGAGCCCCCCTGTGTGGAGTTTGTATGTTCTCCTCGTGTCAGCGTGGGTTTCCTCCAGGTGCTCCAGTTTCCTCCCACAGTCCAAAGACATGCAGGTTAATTGGTGACTCTAAATTGGCCGTAGGTGTGAATGTCTCTGTCTGTCAGCACTGTGGTAGACTGGTGACCTGTCCAGGTTGAACCCCGCCTCTCGCCTACTGTCAGCTGGGAGAGGCTCCAGCCCTCCCACGACCCCAAACAGGATAAGCGGTGACAGGAAATTAATGAATGAATGAGACGCGACGTATCAGACATTGAAAGCCAAGAACAGCCATGCTTGCAATTATCTTCAAATGCTGCATGAGCGACAGGCTGGTAAAGGAATGAAGTTAGCAGAGTGCTAAACTGGAAGTAGCGACCTCGGCCGGCAGAAGTCTCTAGTGGGCCTGCTCTCTGGGCCCAATGATGCAGAAGCAGCGCTCATCATCCGGGTAATTTCATACCGTGGAAATAGAGCTTGAACTAGGTCCTGCCTCGTACATTGTATCCAGGTCTCTTAACACATCCATGGTTGAGGCCCATCAGAGTTGCCTCAAAAGTTGCCTGTACACCCTGTATCACTTTCCACACTTCCTACCTGAGCTGCAAAAGTCTCCGTCTTTTCTGCACCGTGACCACAGAATTGTGTTTTCTCTTTCTCTCTCTTTCTCTAACTGTCTCTTAGATTAAAGTTAGGGGTTAAGTTTTATGTTGCGTTTACAATAAACTAAAATGTGAACTTGATGCTCTGAAGCTCTGCTGCTGCAGCATAGCACAAAACTATAACAACCACTCTGAAGCAGTTCAATACTCATGCAACTTCTTTTCCACAAATACTACTTTTATTACTTACCCAGGGAAACATCTGTAAGTCAACAGCATCCTCTCTCTCTCTCTCTCTCTTCCTCGCATCTTTTCCCGTCCTTACACCTCCATTCCGTCCCTTCCCCAGCGTTCCCATTCTCCTTCCTGTTACTTTCAATCCTTGCCCTGATTTACAACCCCGTCCCTTATTTATTTCACTCTGTCCTCTTGGTATGCACCTCCTTCTTCCCTTCCCACAAACACACTCACAGAAACCTACCCCAACTCATACTAGCACTCTTTGGTGGAGATAGTCGACAATCCCTGCAGGAATATGTCCACATGTGGAATGTAAAATACTGAAATTGTACGATTAAAGACACGGTGTGAAGTTCCACACTCATGTTGATTTTGATGTTGTTGATGTTGCTTTCGTTGTGCACCAAGTGTTTGTTGTTCTGCTTATTCTAGAGTGGATGAGTTTGCCAGCGGGGTTAAAACCTTGATCGTGTGACAGACTGCTACTGATAAGTCCTTTTACTTTAATATAGTATGTTTATAAAAGACTTGTGGTGTGAGGACAGATGAAGTGACTTCGTTTTAAAAATAGAGAAAAAAAAGCCGCTTTTTTTCTCTCTGATTATTCTTTAATGCCGTTATTAATTTGCATCTGATTTATCTTGGTAAGTGAATGTCTGTCTATCTGTGTTGATGCTTTACTGTGATAAAAATGGCTGTTTATGCACTTTCAGACCATCGTTGGTGCAGTGGTAGCTAGTGCTCAAATGTCACCCAAGGGCCAGGGTTCAAATCACCTTCAGTTTAGCTGAGAAATGAGTCTGCATTGATCCTTAATACAGCCTGCTGTTCAATTTCTGGGATATGTAATCAGACTTAGCATTTAAACTCTTCAGTTGCCTTATCCTGGTGTTATAATCTGCAATGAAATGTGTTACGCATTCATAATAACACCATGAAATTATTCATAAGGAATAGGCCCATTGGTCACACGGGATTACGTTAACTGATGCGAGTTTTGGCTCCAGAGTTAGCTCTGCGGTGTGTATGCTAGCAATTCAATATGTAATTTGAGGTCTCTAGTGTTATGTAAAGTTTAGTGACACAGATTTGGCAGCAGTTTGGATTCATACTGTGGATTTTTTAGAAATTACAAAAAACACTTTGTCAAGTTTTGAAACCTGTATTCGAGTTTTCCCGCCTTTTTTGTTAGCTTCCGCCAACGCAACCCGTGAAAGACTAATTCACCGGAAACATGCTTCCTTTTGGGTCCTAAAATTGTCTCAAAGGAGCAAAACTTATCGTCCTTTTTTCTACGAGAAACAAGAATTTTCTTAAATGTAGTTTCTATCTGCCAATAGAGGATACAAAGCTAACAGCTAACTAGCTAGCTGCTGGGAGATCTTGGCCACTTGTAAACAGAACAAATTACTCTCACTGTTAAGTAGAGTTTACCGTCACTTCAGGCTCAGAGTCCATTGGTTTTAGCAAATGCTCCCACATTTGAGTAATTTGCATATCTACAACCAAGATTTCTACACACAATTAAACATGCACTCACATGTTGAAGGTGTCTAAAAGACAATTCGTTGTGTTCTGTCACAGAAGCTACAAGGACTTTTCAACCTTGTGCATGCTAGCACTTCAATATATGCTCTGTAAATTGAGGTCACTTTTGTTATTTGAGGTTTAACCTTTTAGTGACGTAAACATGGCAGCGGGTTTTAACTTATATTGTAGATTTTTCAAAAATTTCCTAAAACAGATTCTTAAGTTTTGAAGCTTACTTTTGAGTTTTCCCGCCTTTTTTGTTAGCTTCTGCATCCTGTGAGAGGCTAATACACTGGAAACTCCTTTTGGGTCCTAAAATCATCTCAAAGGAGCAAAAACTTAACAACAATAATACTTTTTCTTAATAATAATACTTGTTATAATATTGTGTTTCTGATAAACAAGAATTTTCTTAAATCTATTTTAGCTATCAGCTAATTGGGATATCTTGGCAACCTGTTAACGGAACAAATTATTCTTACTATCATGAAGAGTTTAATGTCAGTTCAGCCTCAGCGCCCACTGGTTTTGGCATAATGATTAATTGCAACAGATTTAGGAATTGCAATTGAATTTGTTCTTAAAAACGCTCCCACATTTGAGTTGTTAGCATTTCTACAGCCAAGCTTTCTATACACAGTTTGACAAGCAGTTGACGTATTGTTTCCCAAACTTTAAGCGTTCAGATTGCTTAGCTTCAACACCTGTCTCTGTTCCCGCTGTCATGTTGTGCACCAATGGGCCAAAATCCCATAAAATGAGGTTTATTTCCTCTAAAAGAAAAAAAGAAAACTCAAGCTAACCTCACAGATCAATAGATTTAAAGTACAGTTTCACCTAATATTTTTACAATGTATTTGTTTTTCTTAGGGACTGTACAAAAATGATTAGCATGGGGTTAAACGTTATATTTCATGTCTTGCTTACCTCACACGACAACACATTTTGAGTACAGTGTCACTGAATACTTAAATCAATTATTACTCTTGTTTTTCTGAGGGACTGTACGTAAATTATTGGTGTTGGGAGGGGACTTTAACCTCGTGGTTCACTTTTTGAAAAAGGAAGACCCTCCAGAGTGGTAATGGTATTTTATTTGGACCCTCCCACCAATATCTCATAATAGTATAACAAAATTAAAGCTATAATGGGCCACAAAAAATCAGGCCCGACCCTGTATGACCCTGCATACTTTCTGTCCAAGCCCAAACCACAGCAGAAGTTTGGGGCCCAAGCCTGATTCAAAGCCCACTGTAAAAAATAAATGAATAAGAAATATGTTTTTTAAAAGTCTTGATAAGTTTGACAGAGTGGGATGCACCCCTCGGTGCGCAAAAAAAATTTAGAAATTGGCGAGAACCCTCGTCAATTCAAGGCCTGGAGGAATAGAGATAATTCTGGCCTTACCCAAACCCAGCGGGTCGGGTTGGGCCCAGTCAGGTTCAGGCAGAGAATCAAAGCTTGAAACAGTATTGGCACAACTTAATTCATTGTTTATAAAAGATCCACATAAAGAATTTAAGATGGATGCCATAACTTTAGAATATAAATTGGTCATAAAATTGTGCAACCTTCCTTTTAGCAAAAATAAAAATTGCACAACTCTCCCTCTATAATAATTTTCAGACAGTCCCTTACAGCTCATTATGGATGCATATAGTATTGTTTCTACTTCCAGTACAATTAATAGGTTACTTGGGGGAATATTTAATGAGTTTATTGTAAACTAAGGTTCTGCCAAATCCATTGTCCAATTAGTTGAACTGAAAGTGAATGAACCTGAATCCTGCTTTCCACAGTTGCTTGGGCTGTATCACTTGCTAAGCTGGGCGTTTGCTCGTACTCCTGATCTGGGTCAATAAAAAAAAATATCACCAACGTCCTGTTCTTAGCCTTTAGATTGCTCAAAATCTTGCGATGTATGAATTTGCCGTATATTAATCTTGATGTCGTGACAAGAATATTGCTTTTCATGGTAAAAACAGCCTCACCATACAAAGAGGAAAGAAACAAAAAAATATTACAAAATAGAAACCAAAAAAAAAAAGAGATTTATACAACTGTTCATACCTCATTGTACTGCTTTGTGCCAGAGTAAAGGAGATGGAGTGATCAGTCTCAAGCAAGGAGAATCACCAGTGGTTGGCAAAATATGGAACAGGACCCAGCAGTGGTCTCAGGAAGATTAAAATGTGGCCCCAAATTTTTTGGAATAAAAATTGGCGGCTTGAATAGTTTTTGTCGGGACAGTTTAGTTCCCGAAATGTAAGCTCGACTGAAAAAAGAAAACACTCAAAATGTGTTGTAGAGGGCGGGTGGATTTGCTAAAAAGGCTTACAGGATCTGTTCAGGTTGTACGATACATCATTGTAACAATGTTGTGGCTCTAGATAAAAACAATGTTTGAAATTTACTGCACTTTGTTATGTCTATAAGAAATTGATAGCATGAAATATGAAGCCATGCTTTGAGTATTTATCATCAGCTGGCAGATATATATTCCATCTCTACGTGTGTTCTGCCCCGACAAACCAAGAGAGGACTGATGCATCATCAGGACAAGAGTTGGGGTGCACTGAGTAGTTTGGCCAAGTGAAACATTTCAATCCAAATTACAGTTTTAAACGTCGTCAGCAATGGCAAAGAAATCAAAAATGGTGCTCCTGCCCCCGAGAAAAGCTTCGAAGAGAGATGTTATCTTCTTCAGGCCTTCAAATCTCAAGTGCAAATATGCAATTACACGTATGTACTTCAATACAGGCCAAGGAATTGTGCCTTGAACAAGAAAAGTTTAGGACCTGACGTCCCAAACTGCTAATCCCATGATGAAAATGTCCTCTCTTGTTTTTGTTCCTTGCTCCCTGCAGCCCCCCTTCACAGTGACTTTATGCAGTAGCACACAACCCTGCAGCCCGAATCAGCGTATCTGAGCGACAACATGTGAGGCCCTCGGCACGCAGTAGGCTTTTTCCCGTTTGCGAAGCAGCCATAATTTTTTGGCACAGCACAGTGTTGAATGTAAAGCTGAATGAGGTTGAAGCACCCCAGACGAGAGTTTGATGGTGTATTTTATAATGCTGGTCGTGGGTTTGTAATGGGCACGGTTGTTGTTTGTCTTGTTTTCTGTGACAAATCATTCATGGCACAATCAGAGAATGGCATCTCAATGGCTCAAAGCTGTTCGTGTTTGTGGCTATGTGACATTCATTTTCAACATTATAAAATTATTTGATATCAATTTGCCTACCTTGTCTTTGTCCAGCTGCCTGAGATTATGATATTTAAATGGGACCTATTATGTTCTTTTTCAGGTTCATATTTGGGGTTTCTTCTAGAACATGTTTGCATACTTTAATGGTCAGAAAATAGGTCAAGTCTTCCATATCGCTGCGTCTCTGCACCATCATTGCACCTGGGGAATGACTTTAACAGAGTATAGGAGCACTTTCGATGAACAATGAAAAAGCACAGATAAAAGCTTTACAACAGGACATGTTCTGGGGAGAAAATTATACAAAATCTGGGAGAACCAAGATTACACATTTCCCTGATGTTAGCATGCAGCTACATGTAGCAGCACAGCTGGGAAATGACTGTAACAGAGTACGGTGGCACTTTCTACTGTGAAAAATCACCGGAAAAGCTACTAAAACAACCGGACGTGTTCCAACAGAAAATGATCCAAAATAGGCAAGAAATTTCTAAGATCAGCAACCAAGGTAACAGGTTTCCCTGGTGTTAGCATGTAGCTACATGTAGCAGTTTACTTACAGCCAGGTAATGACAGTAACAGAATGTAGTGCCACTATTAGCTCTGGAAAACAAAAACAAATAAAAGCTTCTAAACCAAATGTTCACACACATTACAGCAGGAATATGATCCAAAATTTGTGAGAAATTAACAATATCTGCCACTAAGATCAGATATTTCCCACAAATTAGCATGTAGCTATATGTAGCAGAACAGCAGGGAAATTATTGCAACAGTATTCACCTATAATAGCCACTAAACCAAAATCTGTACAACACAATTTTCAAGCAGGAAATTTGCCAACCTCGATCATATGTTTTCCTGGTGTTAGCATGTAGCTAACAGGGAAAACAGCTCTTTTTATTTTGAAAAATCACAATTAAAAACTGGTAAATTAACATCCTTACAATGGTACATGTTCCAGCAGAAATATGAACTGAAATTTGAGAGAAACAACATCAGCAACCAACATTACAGGTTTCCCTGACATTAGCATGTAGCTACATGTAGCAGTACAGTTTGGAAATAACTTGGCTCTTTCTACTGTGAAAAATAACCCCAAAAAAAAGCAAATAAACACAACTGGACACATTGCAGCAAGATCATGTTCCAAATTTGGGATAAAATCAACATCAGCAACTATAATTTCACATTTCCCTGAAATTAGCATTTAGCACGTGATCATAGCAGTGTACCTACAGTTAGGGAAAATGGAACTTTTAACTTTTTATTGAGAAAAATCACTGTTAAAAGCTTCTAATTAAAATCTTCACATTCGGACATGTTCCAGCAGGAATATGAACTTAAATTTGGGAGAAATTAACATTTACAACCAGGATTACATCTTTCCCTGACATTGCATGTAGCATGTAGCATGTAGCAGTGCAGCGTAGAAATTTCGGCACTTTCTACTATGAAGTCACCAATAAAAGCTACTAAACACAACCAGACATGTTCCAGCAGAAAAAGGATATATCGGAGAGAAATTAACATCGACAGCGAAGGTTACAGGTTTCCCTGACATTAGCATGTAGCTATATAGAGTGTACTTACAGCCAGGGAACGACCGAGATGGAGTAAAGCGGCGTTTTCTACTGTTAAAAATCACCAATGAAAGCTTCTAAATCGATCATGTTCCAGCAGGAATATGATCTGACATTTGGGATTACATGTTTCCCTGATGTTAGCATGTAGCTACAAGCAGCAGTGAAATGTAGAGTGTGCCTGGAGCAGATAACCATATGAAGAAATCTCAGGTCGTCTCGTTGTAAACAGAGCTGAGGTTTTTGCTCACAGGGATCACTTTAACCTGCTGTATACCTCACTGTTTGAAACTTTGGCCATGTTTAATATGAACATCGGACACTGTAACATCATGTATGTGGCAGAAAAGAAGGAATCGCAGAATAGGACCCATTGAAAGAGTTGTTTTAGTGTGACTGGTGGACATACATGAGCTAATACGACCCCAGTTAAACTCACTCACACTAGCTTCTCTGCTGATTTCATTCAAAAAGGCAGATAATGTGTTTTTTATTTTATTCAGACATCATTTCTGACAAAAATCAGGCAAAGAAAAAAGCTAAATTATTTCATGTAATAACTCTTGGTATGCTGGAGTTGGACCTTCTCACCACAAGTCCATTTTTTTGCAGTCAATTTATGCAACAACAACAAAAATACAGAAGCACATGCACATCCGATATTGCCTCCATTATCATACTGTACACATTTATCTTGTGAGTGGACTCTGCTGTTTTCAATTTAAACATAGTGAATTCAAATTTTCAAACTCTCTGTAGCCTGCTTCATCTAAGTGGAAATAAAAGCCATTATTGGATGTAGCGCTCCCTATAATTACGCTGTACGTGCACGGTCTAAATGGCTTATCTATCTGTGGTGCACTTCAGCTAAATATGGAAATAGACTACTGAATTATTACGAGCTCTGAGACTCGTGAAGGAAGTGGATGTCACATTAGTTTTAGTGTTGTTGTTGTTATGGAGGTAATGATGTAACAATGAGCAGCTTGGCTCTCCACCAACCCCGCCCCCCTCCGTCCCTCCCAAAAACACACAGAAGGGCACAGCTGGTACAGAGCAGACATATGTGTGTGTGTGTGTGTGTGTGTGTGTGTGTGTGTGTGTGTGTGTGTGTGTGCACGAGGTAGGGAGAGTTTTATACAAACACAGATTGACAGACTGGGACATCCATTACAGATTTTTCCCCTCAACTAAAGGCAAAGTGCTTCCAGCAAAGCTCTAAAAATAGAACAGTGTGTTTTGATGATGCTCATATTCACTGACAGCTCTTCCTTATCATGTTGATTCCTCTGCAAAGAAAAGCTCAGACTTAACACACATACTTTCATTTGACTCATGTTACTGGCTGAAGTATACCTGATTTAATTTCCTAACATGTTTTATCATCATGGATTTATCAATCATCTGAGATCAATATTTTCTGAAGTCAGATCCTTGTCGAGACGAAACCCACTCTTCCTCTTCTATCCTTTGTTGTTGCTCCAGTTTTCCCCATGAAGGAATAGTTTGACATTGAGGGAAATACACTCAGCTCATTTCCTTTCTTGCTGAGCGTAACATGAGAAGATTGACACTATTTAACACAGGCTGTGTCCCAAATCACTCACTGCTCACATTACAGTCCACTGTATCATGAGTTCGCCATTTTGTAGTGCTGTCTGAATATATAATGAGAGTTATTATACCCTATAGAGTGGACTTAATGTTACCAAAAATGCACGTGAAAATATGTGTACAACTGATGATGACTAAATAAGCGCCATCATGCATTGTGCAAGAAAAGAGAGTGCAGCGCAATTGCCACGTTATTCGATCACGATGAGGGTTAGGGTTAAAAATACATCAGTAAATATCGCACTCGTGAAATTTGAAGCCTTGAAGCTAACTTGTTGCTAACAAGCAGCTAAATGAGACTGCTAAACGTCCTCGTGCTGAGCACAGCTTTACAGCCTCGTGTTGGTGACGTTGAGTCATGCGACCATAGCGTAGTTTGTTTACAGACTAACGTTAGCTTATTGCTTATGGTGATTTAATTTACGCCTCAAAAATCATAAAAATCATGTTCATTTGTGAAAATTATCCTGCTGAACAAAACATGCAAGTATCACAAACATTTGTTTGCCACAGAGCTTATTTTCCCATTAAATACTTTTGTCAGGGGAACAGTGGTGATGCTAACATCCGTCATCCCTGCAGCACACCATTTTCTTTTTTGTGCCTAAACCTAACAGTGCCGTTAGGTGTCCCTTACATTGCCGCGTACAGACGTAGAGTATCCGTGATTTGCAGAAACGCACAATGTCAACAGTTTTCTGGCAGTTGGTTTTCTACTCTGCTAATGTTAACACACTAAACTAAGAGAGAGAACATAGCAAACAGTGCCAATATCAGCGAGTTTACGTTGTTAGCATGTTAGCATTCACACTATCTGACACCATCGTGCATATTCCTTATCAGCTTGTTCCAGCTCTGCATGTGATGTTTCAGGGAAATATTCAGACCCAATACTCGGCGGGTTTTGTGATTCCACAATAGCATCAAAGATGGAAAAACTCTGGATGTCTTGTGCGTCATTTTATGCACATTTTCCTCAAAATTCAACCTGGTGGATTTGGTGTGTTTGTAAATTTGGGATCCACACCAGAATTCAAGATGAATTTCTTTCAGTTTGAAGGATGTTTAGCTGCACAGCGTGAGTTTGTACTGACTGACCCAGCGCTGAGGTCAGCTCAGTTTAAAGACTAAAAATTGATCCACCAGTTAGAAACAAGCTGTTTCAGAAGCTGAGGATCTACATGGTGCAGTCATACTTCATTACACACATCCACCTGACTTCTCACAAAACACACACACACACACACGCTTGACAACACATGGCTGCCCCACCCCCATGGATTCATTCATGCAGACTGGTGTTACGTAAGAGAGTTACCCTCCGCTCCTAACAGACACGACCTTGTGTCAACTCCGTGCGTCAGACCTGGACTGAGATGAAGAGAGGAAGAGACAGACAGACAGATGGAGGGATAGAAAGAGGGAAAGAAAGCATGTATGAAAACAGATGAGAGGGAAAACTTTGGTGAGGACGAGGGGCCCCGGCATCGAGCTCAAACCTGTGGAATGCACACACACACTCACACACACACGTTTAATAAGAGAGGAGGCGGTGCCTTTAAAGAGGCCGTTGGCAGGATGAGAGGGTTTAGAGGGAAGCAGTGGGGGGGGGGGGCAGTTGTAAATAAGTGATGTTCGTTTTGTTTTGATGGTGAATCGTCTGCACGTTGACGATGTTGACCATTTTAAAAAAGATTAATTGGCACATTTGAACGAAATTTGCTCTGTGTATTTTATAGAAATCAGAAGACACTGGTGCTCCATGGAGGACGTTTCTCTGTAGGCCGTCACAGACGTTAGCGTCGCCCTGGGTCCCTCATCAAAAAGCAAACAGGATTTTTCCACTGGATTTCAGATTATTGCAGAAAATAACATCTGTGGTAAACAAGAGATTATGATACTGACACTTTTTTGTTTTCAGTGAGATTATCTCCACAAATTAACACCAATTCACTGATGATTGAAGCCTCAGTAAAAGCACCAGAGGTAAAAAGCTAACCTTCAGCTGTAAACTAACTACAGCACAGCTGCATGACGTGACAGAATATACAAGATAGTGTCAGATAGCGTGAATGCTATCTGACACGTTCATGAGTTAACGTCGCCACCAGAACAAGGCTGTAAAGTCGTGTTGGCGTCCTGACGCACGGAGTATCATTCAGCCACTCGTTAGCAATGGCTTTTTTAAACACACCTACAAGTTTCAAAATTCAGACATATTTCATGTCGTCGACCAACATTCAACACGCTTACTTAATTACTTTTTGTATGATTGTTTTGACCGTGGATAACGGCACTGGGCTTCCCCGCGTACGCATTTGCCACATAATGCTTCAGTGGCTGCAGACTCAGTCAGTTAGCAAGTTAAAGTTGTGCTAACTAAAGTTAACATGCAACTATTCAATTAGAATAAAATAACACAACATGAATAAACATAACGTGAATAAAACCTCATAAAACTACATTTCCACCTGCCTTAAATTTTCATAAACAATAGTGTGCTGCAGAGATGACGTTTATTTGCAGACCAGCACAGACGTTAGCATCGCTCTGGTTCCTTTGACAAAAAGCCAACAGGATTTTTCCAGTGGATTTCAGATTACTGCAGAAAATGAACTCTGTGGCGAACAATAGTTCATGATACTTCCATGTTTTGTCAAGCAAGATAATTAATCTTCACAAATTAACTTAACCACTTTTATGATTTTTGAAGCATAAATTCAATCACCAGAAGTTAAAAGCCAACGTTAGTCTTAAATAAACTGATCTTCATATGTGCAATCTGTTGAACTGCCCCTTTAAATCCTGTACGTGTTGTCCAAAACTACTCAGGTAAAGTTTGCTTCAATCTAAGAACAGCATGTTTTAATTAAGTGTTACATAATTATGCTGAACAGTTTCTGTAGCAGTACAAGCCTCTAATATTTATATTATAATATTGACTGTACTCACAGTGTGAATGGTGACCCAGCTGATCTCAGCACATGTGCATCTATAACAGTCCTACAGCTCCCTCTACAGGACAAACTGCTGACTAACCACCAGTTCATTCACAGCCACTACACTGCCACATAAAGCCAGTCAGAGCAGTAAATGCGTATTTTGTCCAGAATCTGGACTCTTCACATTTATTTTGTCACATTTTGTAATGCCACAGGAATTATGATTATAATGATGTTTGATGTGCAGTTACAACAAAACCAAACAAAAACCAAACGCTCAACTACACAGCTAAAGCGAGAGAGCCCAAACCAGTTAAAGATACACTACAGTGTGTAACATTTCCACAATGAAATATCTAAAAAAAAAAAAGGAATTATTTGTTTTGTTGAGTTTTGTACAGTGGCATGCAGTTTGGGCACTCCTGGTATAACTTTTTTTTTCTTGTAAATACTTCAGTAAAGACATGATGAACTGATCTCCAAAAGACATGAAGTTAAAGATGAAACGTGCTTTTTAACATTTTAAGCTAGATTACTGTATTTTTGTTTTGTACCATTTTAGAGTGAATAAAATTAAAGGAGCACTGTCCAAAAGTTTGGGCCGTGTCCATCCCTTTATGACCACAGTGTACCCATCTTCTGATGGCTACTTCCTGCAGGATAACGCACCATGTCACAAAGCTCAGATCATCTCAAACATGACGATGAGTTCACTGTACTCCAATGGCCTCCACAGTCACCAGATCTCAGTCCAATAGAGCACCTTTGGGATGTGTGACGGGAGATCATCATGGATCAACTGTGTGATGTCATCATGTCAATATGGACCAACATCTCTGAGGAATGTTTCCAGCACCTTGTTGAATCTGTGACACCAAGAATTAAAAAGAGGGTCCAACCTGGTAGTAGCAAGGTGTACCTAATAAAGTGGCCGGTGAGTGTATGTCCATTATTATAAACTACTATCACTGTAATTGAGTTTGTCATCCTGGAGATGGCAGCTAAATGGCGTCACTGACTGACTTCTTAGATTTTTTGTTAAGTTGCAGACTTTGTTAAGTTGCAGAAAGTTCAAGTATTTTGTTTGTTGATACTGTGTTTTTGTCCTTATATTTCTTGAACTAAAGGTCTGTGTCTGTGAATTTTGTCGTAAAAATAAATCTAAAAATACAAAAAATAAGCTGCTGGCTGCCTGTTATAACAGATCCAGTGAGCCTGAAAACTGAGCCTCTGTTTTTATACAGCAGACTACATGTTTCATCTTAAGAGTTTCTAAACTACCGTTTAGAGGAATTATATCAGTCAGGAAAACAAGGCAGCAGCCTCAGTCAATAATCCAGCAGCCTCAGTAGTCAAACAAGAAACTCTTAAAGAAACTCAGCCGTGTCATTTTCAGTTTATTACTCAACGTATGAAAAGAGAGCGACAACAATCACCAGTGTCATTAGATAAAGTGCACTTCATATAAAGCAGTTAAACTGTGAGACTCGATGAAAGCCTACTGACATGACTGACGACATCACATCCTACTCAGTAATGCACATGATGATTCACAAGTTATAATAATGCACATTGTGACAGATAATGCACACACAGTTATACACAATAAATATATATATATACATATCTGTGTCAGCAAGGGAATATAAAGAACATTTTGGCTCACAGGTATATTACAAAGCATGCTGCTGTACAATATAAAACTGCATACACACACACATGTAAACACACTGATGTGCAAAAGGTGTTGACTGAGAAGTTTTCCAATAATGTTTAAGTTCCTGTTAAATGTTTCACACATTCTGGCAGTGTTTAAATTACAATCAGAGGTTTTAGTGGAGTGGCTCCACTCACTGGTTTTTAAGAGTTGGATGTGAAAGTGTAAGACTTGACGTCCAAAGTTGACAACAAAGGAACAGTTTGACGTTTTGAGACATGATTCGCTTTCTTGCCGAGAGTTACACAAGAAGATTGATACCACACTAATATGAATCTAGAGCCAGCACATCGTTAGCTTACAGGGACTGTTGGTTACGTATGTGGGAGGAGAGGGTGGTGCAAAACAGGGGAGGCATGTCAAGTCATTTTTAAGCACTGGCTTAAGGCAGGGACATACTGTACAACTTTAAATGGTTGTATTTTGTATTCATTATAAATATCCTCTGAACCCCAAATCCTGGGGTGTGCTTTCTATAAAAATCACCAAAATCACACCAACTGTAAAAACAGAAATTCTCGTAAAATTTTCAAATTTAGGACACTCCTCCGACACATTATTTTTGAGGATTTGCATTTTGCTCAAGAAATTAGCTGTTTGTTTTTAAGATGACTCACTCCCACACTGTCTGCTCATTGCACTGGCTCCAACACTGACATTTAGGCTTCTTTCAGCCCTGTGGTGTCTCCTTTGGTCTGAATCAGGGACTCATGTTGTTCCAAAGTTGTATAATTGCCTAGAGTTGGTTGGTGTTCTCACGGCAGCATTTACAAGCGGACCAGATCAAATGCCTTGTGTGAGAAAGCTGCTCTTGATTGGTCAGAATTTCCATGTGGGAAAAATCCAGGAAGTAAAGCAAACGTTGAAGAAGAGTACACTGTCAAGATAAATGTGACACTTTCTAATGTCACAATGGAGGGACAACTACGCAGGTTGATTTTAGCGCTGCTCATCGTCGGCTAACAAAAAAGTCACACCTCAGCCACCTCTCCTCTGATAAATAAAGTACAGTCCATTAGTTGACTCGAAAAACATCTATCCTAGTCCAGCACAATTTAGATTTGGGACATTTAAACAGATAACATGTGAGTTAGTAGCTTTACAGACACTTATAGGGAGATTTTTTTTACCTTTGGCTGGAGCCAAGATAGTTGTTTTCTTTAGTCTTCATGCTAAGCTAGGCTAACCTGTTGCTGGCGTTAGCGTCATATTTACCACACAGACATATCAGTGATAATCTTCTTAACTGACTCTTGGCAAGAAAGTGAATAGACTGAATCACATCGTTTATAAACAATAACGTCCAGATATAAAACCCCCACATTAAAATTGACATTGACAGTAATTTTACTTTGCAAGACACGGGAGTTGCTGGTCTGCCTCTGTGACAATCAGTTGGTATGAAAGGTACATAGAAATATTCCAAATACAGTGTTAACTTAAACTGACTTTCAAAGGTTTTTAGGTGGCTAAAATACGTTTTGCTGTGGCATCCATCCACAGCAGTACATTGTTTCGCTTCTATGCCGCTGATGTTAAATTTGGTTTATCAAAGATGCTAGCAAAGCAACACAGTACATAAACAAAGTGTCGCAAAATCACCAGATAGGTCAGACCACTGATGTTTAACTATATCTTTAAACACTACTGTTGAAATACAGAAATAAACAAGTTTGCTGATGTCACATATCAGCTCAAATCAATTGCCAGTTTTCTACCCGAAAGTAAATTGCTGTTGTTAGTGCAACATCATGGTGATTCAGTCTATACCACGGGGTTGGCAACCTGCGGCTCCAGAGCCACATGTGGCTCTTTATCCCCTCTGCAGTGGCTCCTTGTGGGTTTTTCCAAAAAAATAAAACAAAAAATCTAGCCTTTACACCGCTTAAAAAATGTTTTAACATTTCTTCAACTAAAATGTGCGTCATATGTCGACGACCTGGCGCCTTTTCCTTTAAATTGTGCCAAAGCTCAGTATTGGTAGCTCGTCTTGTGTGTCCTGACTATGGATTCCAAATCAAAAACAAAGAATTTAATAGTTTGTGGACAGATTTGTTTTCATTTACCGCCAATGCTTCAAAGTTTAAGTATCACATACTCATGAACAGCCCACTGCAGAGCCACCCTGTGGTCACAGATATTAATGAATGCTCATTTGGAGCCGTTAGTAATGTTCATTCATTCGTTCATTTTCCGTAACTGCTTATCCTGTCAGGGGTCGCAGCTGACACTGGGTGAGGGGCAGGGTACACCCTTGAAAGGTCGTTAACACACAGAGACAGATGACTGTTCACATTCACATTTACACCTACGGACAATTTAGAGTCACCAACTAATCTGCATGTCTTTGGACTGTGGGAGGAAGCTGGAGCATCCGGAGTAAGTCCCCACCCTGGGTTCAAGCCAGGAACCCTCTTGCAGTGAGGCGACAATGCTAACCACTGCATCACCCGAGGCTAATCTGGATCCCTTCATTATCAAATATGCTTTGTGGCTTCATACCGATTTTTTTGTCCCCTATTTTTGGCCAAAAATGACTCTTTTAATCTTAAGGTTGCCGACCCCTGGTCTATACCAAAACGCCAAACCATTCCTTGTTTCGTTTGCTGTTCTGATAACATCAGATCAGCTTTATTTTACTATCAAAAATGTAATAATCTTGCAGCATGAAATAGTGTCAAGAATTCCTATAAAGCACCAACAAGACACCAGACAAATTTAGCACTGAGACGTACCTCTGAGGCTTTTAGACGCAGATTGTGCCGTTTTCTAAAGCATATTAAACATGTTTTTTTTTAAATATTATATCCTGTAGTACCCTGAAATCTGATTCAATACGAAAAATCACAGTGTCCACTTGACATCCCCTCTGGTGGCGGCTGGGACAGAGATTTGGCAGTGTTTGCAGGAGTAAGGACAAGACAGAGGGCACAAAGCCAGGAGAGAGGACGAGAGATGGAGACGAGGAAAGAAGGCTGGATGAGAGAAGGCGGTGACAGTATCACATCAGTTACACCATCGAGTTTTTCACCACTTCCCACAGTGAGTGTATAAAAATCCCTTTACACTGTTATATTGTTCTGTGGAAACGTGAGCAGCAGGAAACACAGACAGTACAGGACATGACTAAAATGCTTACTGATTATTTAGTGTCACTTTGACCTGAAGATAAATGTAATATTCAGACTACAGTGAATGCAGTGCAACTGGATTTACACATTACATTGAATGAGCAGCACATGTATCACCAGTGTTTGAGCACAATTAAAATACTGTATGTATGTGTGTGTGTTAAAAGGTTGTGTAAGATGTGTAATTGTGTACTATATGATACACTCAGTGCTGTCAGCCTTTGTTTGAGACACACTTTCTTTGATTTCCCACTGTCCTCACTTCCAGAACACCCCCTCACAGATCTGCGGCTCATTAAAGCTGTAGAACAAGTGAAAGAAAGTGATGTGCAATTAAGCGTACTGTTGTTCTCTCACGCCGACAGTCTGTCCGCTTCATTTGTTCCAGAACTTCCCCTCAGCAGCCAGCCTCTGGTTCAGCCGACAGAGCTGCTGCAGGAAGCCGTCGTTGGGTCCGATCTCTCTTTTCTGCCGCACCATGGCCAGAGCGGTGTGGACGTCCATGTTCTGGCGAAGCATCAGGTAGGCAATGACCAAGGTGGGTGAGCGGCTGTAGCCTTCCCTGCAATGAACGTACACTTTACCTGCAGAGGACGAGAAAAGCAGCTGTTCATGTTTGACCAAGTTCACAACATCATCATCTGAGATGTTGCATTTGAGTTTAAAGCTGCATTATGCCGGGGTCAGACTACATCATATCAGCCCAATTACAGCCAGACGCAGCATCGTACTGTCTCGGCTTGGATCGTGAACGTCGTGTGTCATAGTAGACGACAACCGACGCCATGTCTGGGATACCTCATGACATACCAACAGAACAGCCTTTTAGATATTTCCAGGGGTGATTGGTCATGGACCAACGTGTAGTCTGTCATGTCTGTTGGCCGAGTCACGGTGAGATTTTATGACTCCACAATCACCTAATTTGACATAGTGACTGTTGGGACAAACATATCATGTAGTCTGAACCCGGCATTAGTGGTTTTTTTGGTTGACCTCAGCGGCAGTGAAAAACTCTCAACGTAAAGTACAGTATCATTATTGTTACTCGTCATTCTGATTTCCTTTCAGCTCTGTCATCCTCTGACCTTTCCCATTTTTGTATGCCAGCGCCTTCCCGATGAAGTCTGCCGCCTCTTCAAAGTAAACGCTGATGTCGAAGTGGTCGGTGTCGCTGGCTGGTACGCCGTGGTAAATGATGCCCGAGTCGGTGTAGAACTCAGCGTTGGTGTTGACGTGCATGAAGGAGTTCCCCTCCGCCGCGTTCAGGATGTGGGTGATACCCTGACGTTTAAGACGCATCACGTTCATCGCCACAAACCTGCAACAGATTGGTAAGCAGAACAAATACACAACACAGAGTTTATGTCATCAATTTGTGTCAAGGTTTTATTTTTATGTTGAAATATAAGGATTTTTTCTGCTGCTTCTTCTTCCTCCAAACACATCTCATTTTCGGGGGCCTAATGATTCCTTGAAAAGTCATGAAACTTTACAGACAAACCACAACTGGTGAAATATTTGATTTTTTAGGGGTTTCATGCTCGGGTGCAAAAAAATTGTCTCAGTAGCGCCCCCTACAAAATTTCTACGAAGCAGCCCCCGAAGCTGCTTTCACCTACATGTACAAAAAGTGGTGGACACATGTAAAGTCCCAAGACATACAAAAAAGTCTCTTGGAGCCATACCCTAAACCCAACAGGAAGTCTGCCATTTTGAATTAAATGTGTAATTTTGGCGCATTTTTGGCCATTTTCAGGGGTTGTACTTTATCAAACTCCTGCAGATTGTTGGTCATCAGTGGTTTTTAATATATATTTCTAGAAACACATACATTTTATATCCTGTTACACCTTTGTGTGAAGGTTTGTCATAATTTGTGTATGAATTCTTAAAGTTATGGCCAAAAACTTGATTTTTTGAGGTCACAGTCACAGGTCACCACCAAATTCTAATCAGTTCATTGCTGTGTCCAAGTGAACATTTGTGCCACATTGAGAAAAATTCCTGAAGGCCTTCTTGAGATACTGCATTTAAGAGGATGACACAGATGCAAGATCGCAGTGCCCTTGACCTAGACCTTCGACCACTAAATTCGATTCAGTTTATTCTTGATTTCAAATGGATATTTGTGCCAAATCGACAAAATTCCCAAAAGGCCTTCTTGAGACAACACATTCATGAGAATGAGAAGATTGCAAGGCCAAAGTGACCTTTGAAGTGGACATTTTTTCCCAAATTCAAGGAAATTCCCTCAAGGGTGTTAGTGAGATATTACATTCTTGAGAATGAGACAGATGCAAGATCACAGTGACCTTGACCTTCAATCACCATATTGTAATTAGTTTCTTGTTGAGTTCAAGTGGGCGTTTGTGCCAAAATGAGGAAATTCTGTTAAGGCCTGTTTGAGATATGACATGCATGAGAATGAGACAGATGCTAGGTCACAGTTACCTTGACCTTTGATCACCAAATTCTAATCAGTTCGATGTTGAATCCAAGTGGACATTTGTGCCAAATTCTTCTTGAGATATTAGTGCACAGGAATGAGATGGATGCAACGTCACAGTGGCCTTGACTTTGAATCACCGAATTTGAAAAAGATTGATGATGGTTCTGAATTCTGAAAGGAGCTAACTGGCTAGATCTGGTAGCAGTTTCTGAGCCCACGATGTCAACAGGCAGGGGACAGGTGATTGGCTAAAACGTGAGAGCGGTGAACGCACCACTGTAATAAAAAATACCATTATAAATAAAAGTAGTCTTTTGGAGAGGGACATCTGCACATTTGTCCTTAATCTTCCTGCAGTCCGTTACAGTGCACCACTAACACCAGCATTAAGCTTTAAGTTTTTTAGTTTCGGCTCTAAATCGTGATGTATTCTTTTTCCTTTTCCTTTTCTCTGTCAGACAGCGGCACTGCACTCTGCTGCTTCTCACTGTGAACCTCTGGGATTGCTGTACCACTTGGCACCTCCCGCCTTTCAGATGTAGAGAGCTAAAAATAACTCGAGCTAATACTGAATGCAACATCACGCCTCCACAAAAAAAAAAAGTCTGCCAGGCTTTCAGACTGTGAAACCAGGACAGATACATCAAAATAAAAAGCCTGAGCTCAGAGAGAACGATGCGCGCTCTCTTCACAGAGCTGTGTCGATGCATTTGGGTGTTCCAGCCCGTCGGTGTGAGGACACTTGATCTGATATAACAGACACAAGTGTTTCTGCTCCGTCCATTACAGGCTCCTTTAGGAGAGCAGGCAGGTGGAATAAAAGAGGCACTAGAGAGGTTTTCTCTCCTGAAATATACAGCCATGACTCACTGTGCTGCAGAAAACATCCCATCTAAGAGTTTTGCTTTTAAAACTTTTAGATCTGAACATTTAATATTTACAACATGCATTTGATGGAAAGCCTGGACCATACAGGAGGCCACTCTTTCAAGCTCGACATCCTGTAGCGTACGTCAGCACATGCTGAAGAGGTGTGATCTACTTTTATCTTGTTTATGTAATAATCTGCATTGTGAACAAGCTTCTCCTGCTAGTAACTCATTTAGGACGTGCTGTACGTGCTCTTAAGCTTCTTCAAACATTACATTATCCAGTGCCTAACTCCCTGCTCGATCAGAAAACTTTCTGTTGCTGCCATTACACAGGTTAGACCCAGCTCTGCTGCTGGCCACCAGTCTGCTGTGACCCCACATGCTGGGTTTACTTTGGCTGAATCCGAGTTGTTACAGCTGCTGACTGAGGGTCTGTCTCCACAAAATATGGCAGTTACAGTAGCTCTGACAATAGCATTACTGGGCTGTTTATCAGACCACAAATGAGACATACTTTAGGTAGCTAACACACCCTGCAACCCCTGTGCCTCACTCCCATGTGCATAATCACCACAGGGGACCAGAGGGTCCCTCTTGTCCTGCTGAGTTTGATCTGTCTTCCTGCAACACTAGGCTCTGCTCTGTAAAAGTAAAAAAAAACCAGCCTTAAAATTCCCAAAAATATGCAACTGAAGTTTCTCTTTTTGAAAAATATTATCAAAATTATTAAAATGTTAATCAAATTTAATAAAAGGTCAGAAAAAAAGGTTTCTAAAATGTGCAAAACCATATTAATTAAATGACTGAAAAAATGCTGATAAAATGTCCTAAAGAAGTGAATAAAAAGTCAAAAAAAATACTAAGAAAATATCCTAAAGATGTTAATAAAATATCAGAAAAAATGTTGATAAAATTTCCCAAAAAATGTGTAAAATGTCAGAAAAATAGTTTTATAAAATGTGCAAAAAAATATTAATAAAATGTCTGCATATGTGTCCTAAAAGGGTTTATAAAATGTGGGAAAAAAATGTTAATAATTGTCAAAAAAAAATGTTGATTACATGTAAAAGAAAAAAAATAAATAAAAACATCCAAAAAAAATATTCATAGAATATCAGAAAGGTTGATATTTGTCCAAAAAATGTGTATTAAATATATTTATATATAATTTATTGAACTATATCCACTAATTTATATATCTTAATATTTACACTAATTTATGTATTTAACATCTCTTGTTATCTTTAATAGCCAAATTTAGTTATTTCATAGGCATATTTATTTATGTATTTTTATATTTTTTTAATTTAATATTGACCTAAATATCACTACACACACAGGTAAAGTTTGTATTGATTTAAAAGCATTAGGTTTTAAACAACTCCAAAAATCTTTTCCAGCCTGTTGTTGGGGACTGTTTCAGGTAACAGCCTCACTAAGTTATTGTTAACTGCTAAAATCCAGAATGCCCTCATGGAGCGATGCAAAGAGACCTGTCCTGGCCTCAGTCCCAGTGTCTCTGATTTATTGTCCCAAACTGACTCCCCTCATGTTAGCAGAGAGTCATGTTAACTGTGGATATTAAAATGTAGAGCATGTGGAGATATTTGAAATCAACAGGGCACTAAGAGGTTAATCAGCAGAGCTATTTTTAGCTCCTCCATCTCTGCCTCCTCCTGTCTCTGCTCTATTTTACCATTTCCTAACATTCCTCCATCTCTTCAAAAATTTAACAAGCTTCTGTCTGAAACCAGACTGAGGACTGAGGACTGCACCCTGACACACCCTCACACAGGGACATTAAACACATCTCCATGTAACCTGTATTCACAGCATGATGAGGGTGCAGCAGTCAGTCCTCAATGATCACACATTAACATTATTATTATCATCATAGAGCACATAATAGGATTATATTGTGTTATTGTTTACAGACACACCGTTGTATGATTTCCTTACTGCCTTTATCTTTTGTGTTATAATATATTAATAACCATGTTCAGACACATCGTTGCAGCAGCTGTTCTATAAAACCAGCATTAATAAAATGTGGGCTAATATAATAATTATGGAGCCTGACCTGAATCACAAGGCGCCCTGCTCTCTGTCATGTATGTAACATTTCCATGTGTGAATAATAACACGGACTCACGCATTTCCCACGTAGATCCTGGGGCAGACCTCGTGGAAGTGTTTGGTGGGCCAGCTGTAGAAGCCGCTGTCGTCCGTCAGCAGGTCGTTGAGTTGTTGGAGAGTCACCTCGAAGCTCGGCATGTCGAGTCGGTCCGGAGCCGCTGCCTTCACCTGTTGGCTGTGTTTGTTCTTCATCACCGGAGAAACGGAGAAGTGTTTATGTCCAGCAGGCTCAGACCGGAGGGAGGAGAGGAGGAGGAGGAGGAGGAAGAGGGGCTGAATGTGGCAGACAGGTGTCGGTTTACCGGTCTGCTCTCCGTGCGCCTCCAGCGCGACTCAACACTGAGAGCTGCTCCGTGTTGTGACGGAGAAACACTCACACAGGGCCGGTCAGAGCTGTGAGGGGGCCCGGGTCAGTGGTTCCCAACCAAAGGGGGGGTATTAACTTACAGAAACAATTACTACCTGTCAATAAAATGTACTAATATGTCTAAAAAAAATTCTGATACATTTTTGGAAAAACATTAACAAAATGTCCAAAAAATTATTAATAAAATGTCAGAGATTAATGTTGGAAAAAAATGTAATAAAATAAAAAAAATAATAAAATGTCTGAAAAAAGGTTTATGAAATCTACAAAAAATATTAATAAAATGTTCGAATAAATGTTAATGAGATGTCCAAAAAATAAATAACATGTTCAAAAAATTGTTAGTAAAATGTCAGAGAGGAATGTTGATAAAACTATCTGAAAAATATTACTAAAATGTCAGAAAAAAAAATGGAATTAAATTCCTAAAAAAAAAAAAAAAAATCAATAAAATGTCAGAAAAAAATGGAATTAAATTCCTAAAAAAAAAAATCAATAAAATGTCTGAAAAGAGCTTTATAAAATTTGCAAAAAAAATGTTAATGAAATGTCTGAAAAATATTAATAAAATGTCAGTAAAAAGGTTAATAAAATGTCCAAAAATTTATTAAAATGTCTTATTTTCTTTTAGGTCTGAAAAATAGCAATAAAATATCCCCAAAAAATTAAATCAAATGTTAATAAAACAAAAACATCTAGCTAACAAACTGACTTCCTTTAGACGTTGGCTCTAAAAGCGTCTGTGCACACAGCATAAATAAACTCATAAACAATAAGGGTTCGTACATCTGCTGTGTTTTTGGTGCCCTTAAATTAATTGTTTTGAATGAAGGAGCACAGCAGCCGCACTCAAACACCAGAGCAACAACATCATGGCACACATGCATTCCTATTTTTCAGGGCGTGACAGCTGCTCCTTGAGATGAGTTTAGCTTACAGCAGAGTCTTCGACACAGTCGTCAACACCCTGATGGAGACTGTTCAAAGCATGTTGGTTATTAATAAATGATTTTAAACTACAGTCAGAGTCTCTGATGCATTCTTGGACTGCCTGTCTGTATCAAGGGCTTTTACACTGAGTGAGCTGGTCAGTCATTTTTTATCTTTATTAGATTGTATTTTGTCGTGAGTGCAGTTAGTGACAGTGGGCTCCACGCTAACACCAACAGTCTGACGGACCATCAGTGGCTCAAGACAAAAGGGCGGGGCTTAGCAAAGGGTCATTTAAATGTTTTGTTGTTGTTGTTTTTTTTTACCTTTTTTTTCCAAACTTTTCAAGGACATAAACACACCAGTTAAGAAACTCAGTGGAAAGGTGTGAGCAGAAGCAAATTCACCTGGGGTGGCTCGACAGTCTCGTATGACGTATGTCGTCATCAGTGGTAACCCCTTCAGTTAGCACAACCTAAAACGCTGTGACGACACGTAACTGAGCTAGCTCGTAGCTCCTGTATGCCAGTCGGTAACTGGCAGAATGTATGGTCATAGGCAGAGGTCTGTAACGGTCACTATTAAAAGAGCCATTTTTGACCAAAGAAAGGAAAAAAGAAATCTGTATGGAGCCGCAAAACATATTTTGAGCGTTATAATGAAGGAACCTAAATGAGCCTATCAACATTACTAATGGATCCAAATTAGCATTCAATAATATCTTTTACCACGAGATGGCTCTTCTGCAGGGGCTGTTCATGATTATTTACTACTTTAACTTTGCATACAAATCTGTCAGCACACTATTAAAGTCTCTGTTTTCTTTTTTGGACTTTGAATCCATAGTTAGCCTCGCGAGGGAGACTCAAGACGAGTCTAAGTTTAGTTGAAGAAATGTTAAAAGTTCTTCTTCTAATCTGTGTATAAGCGACACATTTTGACAATCAGGTAGTGTAAAATCATTTTAGGCTGAGAACAATGATCAGCAGTTGATGGAGGACTTCTGATTAACTTTTCCATTTTCATGAAGTTGGTGAGCTCACAACAGACGAAGAATTTCACTGCATGATAGATGATTTTTATTGATATACAGACTTAAAAGAAATATTTAATCACATTCAAAATGCTTTCAAGAAAGTTCATTTTAATCTAAAGTGCAAATGCTGCAGTTTGTCATCAGTCAAGCGTCAGTTGGGAAGAGAGAGTTATTCTCCACTGCAAGCGTCCCAGTGTGAAGAATGAAGAGTTTCATAGGTCACACCTGCTGCTGCTGCGAGTACAGAAAGCTTTAGTAGAAGGAGAAGACATGAAGGAGTCACAGAGGCGATGACACACCAGTTTGTGACCACAGTGTGGTCAGATCGTAACGCCAGACCAGCTGGAAACATCTGGGAAAGTGTGGGAGCTGTGTTTTGTCCAACAGTTGTATTTTAACCTTTGACCTTGACGGAGGCTGTTCTGGGAGAACAACTCTCTACCCATTTGCAAATTTGCAAGGGAAATGTTTAAAATCAATACGAGCAAAAATGTAATTCTATTTTTGCATCAATAGATTCACACTGAGGATTGTGTTGTGCACCATGATGACCAGAAGGTGTCACTTCATTATCTCCTGTGTGTGTCATGTAACTCCTCCTTATCTTCTCCTCCTGGAGGCTAATAATGCCAACTACTCAGTAATCAGGATATCAGCTCTGATCGCAGATTGCTAACGCGCTAATCTCTAGTTGGTAGATGATACAAGCTGTGAGAAAAACCAAGCGAGCTGTGTCGCTTTTTAGCACATCTCCGGTCGCAGTTTTGCTGCCCGGCAGCGTAGCACTTTCAGGAAGCTGTCAATCTTGTGCGAGTCGCGGCGGAAGCAGGACAACAGGAAGTTGAAGTTGATCAACTTGGAGATCCTGTCCTGGCCGATGTCATTGCCTCCTCTGTACGGCAGTGAGGAGATGAGCTGAGCCGCCGGACCCATCTGGGAGAGAAAACAGAGGAGAGGGGGAGACGAACACATTTTATATCAATGTTTTTAATGACAGTACCGTATACGCAAAAACGACTTGTTTTTCCCAAGCGGGAAAGCTGAACCAAAAACTGAAGTTCCTCTAATGTCCACTTGAGGCTGGCTCCAGGAGTGAGTCGACCTCCACAGACCCTCATGTTAAAATGCAGAAACAAACGTGAACAGCCTGGTACAAAAAACAGTTTTGACCTCTGTAACAAATTTCAACATTGATGACAACTGTACTGGGGCGAATTTTATATAACACACCTGTTTACATGTTAAGAGAGTTACCAAGCTGACCACAAACATCGTTAAACATTTATATCTGGGTGAATTTTGGTTGTGACATCGGCTGACCAAAATTCAAGGTCGGGACAGCGTCTAATGCCAATTTGAATTTGACGTAAAACACTGACGACAGATGATGTTAATATTTTGTTGGTGCTAAGTTGTGTTGTTAAGTTACCAGAATCCAGTGTCTTCCAAACATCTCATGCCAACGTCATCTTAATGTTGGATAATGACATTTAGTCGTAAGATGTGGAGAACAAAACCTAACATCTGCGAAGTATCACAATGTTAACATCCACACAATGTGAAATTTTAACGTCATTAAACATTTAAAATATCATCAACCTGATTTCATTCTAACTAAACCTTAATGCCTCTCTGACGTCATATTGACGTCACTGACCAAACGCCAGTCTTCAACAACTTCGGAGTGAGACAGGGTCGTTATTTCATACAGTCTATGGTCGTTCTGTGTGTACACACCTTGCCAGA